>LPNX010199079.1:137793-159156 GCA_001517045.1 Pseudotsuga menziesii | reverse complement strand
TGTTTATCCTATCTGTTCTTGTCTCTTGTATCTGTGTATATTCTGTATATTTTTGTATGTATTATTGGTAACCTTATGTGATCTGTGAGATTACAACACTTTGTGAATTTCACATCCGCTAAAGCCACATTGAAGCTTTACAGAGATTTCCATAAACAACCATGGGAGGCCTACAAGTCCAGGAAAATATGCGAAGTTACATATGCAAGAGTACAGGTAGTCAATGTTTTCGATTTCATACTCATGCATTTTTGTTTCTATAAAGTAGAATGATCTGCGGTAATATTCTTCAATTGTTGGTTTTGAATACATCTTTAGCTTCCGTAACATGATTCGATTGTTGGTTTTGAATATAGGGCCGAAATGCACTGGAAAAACGCTTTCGCAATTCGAGGTTCACCTGTGACACCTACGACTTCTTTCCAATGGCGTTTGATCCACCCAGAAATGGGAACAATCTGACAGACAGAATTGTAGCGGGGGACCTCCAGCGCTCCAGAAACAAAGATGGTGCAGCAGAATCCGAACCCAAGGAAGATGGTGCAGCAGAATCCGAACCCAAGGAAGATGCTCTTTGCGTCAACATCATCCAACAGGAATATGGTGCAGCAGACTCCGAACCCCACTTTGTCCAACCTGCATAACACCTCAACCCGACCTCCTCGTTAACATAATGGGAAGTCAAAACAGAAGAATGGCAATTTCTGGAACCAATTACAATTGCAGTTCTAATACTGCCCATTATAGGTCGTCTCGTACAAGTTCTACTCTAGAAAACCACATATTTTAAGTTTACAGCAGGAGAAGCATAACGTCAACCTTGGTTGTTATTTCTCTTTGTTATGCAACTTTAAGAGAAGTTGTTTTATCTCTTGTAGGTCTTTGTTAGAAGTAGAAATTAGTAGATAGACATGAATATATATGGTTAGCAGTAAGAAATATATATAGTTAGCAGTAAGAAATATGTGGAGACATATTCGAAGCTCGAATTTCAAGGAGGCTGGTGTATGATTGCCAAGTCCAACTTTAGTAAGGAATTTATCAAACTTTTATGTTTATATATGTTTTTTAGAAAATGGTTTTTGAAGTATTTTTATCTTATTTTAATGAAGAATGTTTTTGGTGTATGATCAGTTGCAAAGTCCAACTTTAATAAGGAATTTATCAAATTTTTTTTTTACTATATGTTTTTTAGAAGATGGTTTTTGAAGTATTTTTATTTTATTTTAAAGAAGAATTTTTTTGATGTATGATCAGTTGCCAAGTCCAACTTTAGTAAGGAATTTATCAAACTTTTCTGTTTATATATGTTTTTTAGAAGATAGCTTTTAGAGTATTTTTATCTTATTTTAATGAAGAATCTTTTTTATGAAATTGAAATAATTTTTATATAAAATGTTTTGTACTAAGTTATATATTTTGCATAAATAAAATTCTGGTAAAATTGAATTATATGCATAACTCATGATCTTAGACTTTTTTATTCAGATATGTTTCTTGGGATTATTAGGATGGGTTCATGCTTTTTTCTTCAAATAAGTTTCTTGGGATTATTAGGATAGATTCATGTTTTTCTCTTCTTTGGATTGTTAGGATGGGTTTTGAAGTATTTTCTGATTTTAATGAAGAAATATTTTTATGGAATTGAAATAATTTTTATAAGATTCAAAATAATTTTATGAAATTGAATTGTTTTTTATATAAAAAAGTTGTGTATCAAGTTATCTACTCTACAAAAATAAAATTTTGGTAAATTTTAATTACACCATAAAAACATACAGACAGTAAGTAGAATCTCCAAATCTCATTTAATGAAGATATGAAGTGATCATGAAGTAAAGTTAAAGACCCATGATGGATCCTTTGAGTGGGGTATTCACCCATTCAATTACTCCTTAAAATACAGAGATCTTAAATTTAAGGATAAGTAGAATTTTGTCACGAAAGAAAACTAAAGGAATCTTGGATGGTATAAATAGAAGATGAAACTTCTCATTTTATAATCATTTAAGCTCTTGAATTATCTCATCTAAATTATGAAACTTTTCTAGAAAAAAACACCAACATTGGCTTGCCAATTGAATCCTTTAACTTGCACTGCATTTAATGTAATCAATAAATTTAAAACTCAGTAAAATTATGTTTAACTATCTAAGCATAGGGAATATAATTATTCTACAATAACAGTCCCCTTACAATTACATACTTGTTTATACATTATAAACTATTATGTAAGGTATTTAAAATCCTACTAAGGCTCTCCTCTAGATGTCTTTCCTACAGTTAGTTGATATTATATCATGTTAATTTTAGAAGTCCTTATCATAATATATTCATCAAGTGAACCTCTCTCCATTGTTATTTAGTTATTATCATTATCTCTTAGCAATATCATATCTATTTTTTCAACACAAATAAATATTTAGAGATAGAGATACTTTTTTGGGGGTAAGTAAGGAGGTAAATCCTTCTATTGTTGGGTTAAAATAAAACAACATACAAAGTTTATTGCGACCAAATGCGTGAGTGGTGCTCTTCCCATATTGGGATAACAAAAAAAAAACTATCTACTCAACTTTATACAACCAAAATATAGTAAAAGAACCACCTTATAGCCTCCAAATTGACAAATAGTGATAACACCCCTAGTCTCGTTACGAATAATGATACTTGACACATATGGAATCAAAACTTTGAGCATCAAAAAAAATGTACAAGACATACACTACCAACTACTATGATGTCGCTACCCCTCTCGCAGCTTGGTGGTCATTTACTGACTCAACTTCTTTTTCTTCAGCGGCCTTTGAGAGTGCCCTCATCCCATCCAAACTGCTACATAGGTGGCGAGTTATAATCACAGTCATCTCGTGAGTCGTCTTCAGCAACAGTTCGTGTGAATGGAGCTCGTGGGCCAGTAACATATGTCCTACCCAGAATGGATTAGTCACTACTGATCACCCTACTGCAAGTTTATTTCCTAAAAAGGAGCTCCTCCATCTATACTATCTTTCTTTCGATGGCATCCCAGGTCTTCAGAAAGTAGTGGTCTCCTGAGTTCAAGGAAAGAGTGGTGAGATCCTCTTGTTCTCCCTGCCCAGACTCCAAATTTTTCACCATTGGGTTCTTCCACATCAACTGTTATCCCTCCAACTCCCTCTTCGACTATGCATACGCATCCTAGGAGCCATGATGTATAGAAGCAGGCTCCTCGAGGTGAGTGAAATGGCTCCGGCTAATTGCAGCCACCTATACTTGTGATGCATAAGAGTAAGAATATCTCTGATTCTAAGAGGCATGCGAGTTATACTATTACGACCTCTCGCCACCTTGATTAATGGTTGATGTTCTTTCCCTCACTCACTAGAAGTACAATCACATAAGGAAATGTACCCTGTGAGCTTCTCCAAATCAGATCATCCCATGAAACAACATGCATCACAAACGTTGATATAGGCTTCAATTATGATTTCTGTACTTTTGGCACATTCTGGATTCGAGTCAATTCCTTTTTCTTACTTTGAGTCTCCACGCTACCCTATCGACGCAAGGCATGCGAGATATAAAGGACCGTATTTTCATTTATGGGAAGAGATCCCTCTCACCAAATGGGGATGCGTGTTCCTTTCCAGTCCGCCACCAAGTTTGCTCACGAGGTGGGAAAGGTCTGCGTTGGCAAGTTCGATGCATTGGCTCTTTAATGCATGTTCACAGGTGTCCTCCAACTGACTCGCCTCAAAGGATACATGTGCCAATCATTAGAGGAAATTTGGATGAAAATGGGCATCCTAAGGAAAATAATAAAAAAATGCCATGTAGCCACGTTTTTATACTATTTCACTTTCGAAGGTGCCAAGGGTTATATCACTTTTATCAAAGCTACCTTAAATATATATTTTATATTAAAATCAATATATGAGGACAAAGTTTGATGTAGTGTTTTCACCAAAAATAAATAAATAAAATTAAATACACAATTCTATCTTAAAATTTATTTTACTTTTATGGTGTATAATATTATTGTTATAATATATTAATTATAGCTTAGTTGAGAAGGAAGTGATCCAGCTCACACAACAGGAGGTGGGATTGGAAGCAACCATCCTTCGAAGAAAGTGTAATAGTTCACTGGTCTATATCCACGGCACCGAAAATGTATCGGGGCTCAAGTGATTCACCAAAGCGATGAGACCTTGGAAGCGTTAAGCGGGTTCTAAAGACCCCCTGAAACTAAATAAGTAATTGGGATGAGAAAGCAAGCGCCAACCAAGTGTCAGTAACAGGGTGTTCTATAAATCGAGGAAGGGACAATACTCAGAGATATCAGAAGTGAGAATGATGACATGAGTAATGAGAAATCATGTGAAAAACACGTTCACTTTCCATATCTAGGGTTTCTGCATTTAGTCAATCTACGCAGAGTGAATCGGTCCCTAAGGAACCCCCAAAAGGGATTTGTCCGATGGGTACACGAAAGTGACGTAGTTTATTTGTATGACTACTCAATTATGCATGTCTATTATAGTAAATTAGAGGCCATGTCCTACTTTTTATTACCAAATTGAATGAATGTGGAAGCGCACTTCTGTTAGGGTTTCAACTTTGAGGAAAAACATTGAATTGGGAAGTCGATCCTCCGAGTGAATTGACCATACCCCAAACCGACACACATGAACAAGTAGAGTATACTAGGATGCTTGAGAGAACCATGATGAAGTAACTTGAAAAAATGACCCCGTAACTTTGGGAGAAGGGGTGCTCTCCCTCCTCTTTTTGGATTGGGAAAGCGGAACATATGAGGGGGTAGCGATTGTTTAATAAAAACATAGGACTCTACCTTCCAAGTCTTAACACGATGTATAGAGTCTGACACCTGCTTGCTGCCGGAATAAACACCATAGGAGCACGAGGTATGACTCAAATAGAAAACACCCACAAATGATGATACTGCACACTTGGAGGAAGGCTCCACCCATCGTGAGGTCAAGGGTACATAAAAATATGATGAAGTGCTCATGTGGACATCTCATTAAAACAAAGAGTTATAACAATACCGAGAACCTACCGAAGTATAAATGTAACAACTAGATATTGAATCAACAGTATGAGTACAGGGCAAAGGTGTGACACGTGGCTTGGAATTGAGTTTGTTAATCGCCAAAAAGTAGACCAAAATGTGGGAAGTTAAGGTTTAATATAATAGTATTAAATATTAATATTAGTTAAAAGTTATTAGACTCAACTTTTAACGGTTATTATAAAATATTAATTATAATATAATATTATTATATATTACTTATAAATATTAGTTATGATATTAGTTAAAAGTGTTTAAACCCAATTTTTAACTGTTATTATGAAATATTAGATAATATTAATTACTATTATATATTATATATTGGTTAAATATCACCTAAAATATGATATGTATATTATTTATGTTTCTAGTTATTATTATAGATTAAATAGATATTATATATTAGTTAAAATTTATTAGACCCACCTTTTGGCGGTTTTTATAAAATATTGATTATAATATAATATTATTATATTTTAGTGATGATATTAATTACTGTTACTATTATATTTTATTTACGAGTCACATATTACCTAAAATATGGAGGGAACTTTTCACAGTTATTATAATAATATTAATTATATTATATTATTATTATTATTATATCTTATCCATAATATTAATTATTATTAAATATATATTATATATTGGTCTTGAATTACCTAAAACATGGATGGGTATTTGACTAAGTAATATGTTGGGATCGAGTCAAAGTTATTGGAACCAGTAATATTTTTCAACGAAGTTACAATTATTTGGCCCTCAGTAGAGTTAAAGGTATTGGACCGAGTAATATTATTTTTATATATTAGATATAATATTAATTATTCTTAGTATTTTATATTACAAATGGGAGAAGTATTACCTAAAATCAGTTAGAATATTATTTTCATTTTCAATATGCAAGATAATTTTGGGCAACTTGGACACCCCATAGACAAATTATATTATTAAAATAATTCACCTATCCCCAAATTCATATTAAAAAATTGTTTAAGACATATATGGTATTTCAATTTTAAAGCAATTTCATTGGCTAACACATGATGACATGGAATTTGAATTAGGGTTGAAAGGCCCATTTTGAGTTGAAATTTCCTCGAATGACTCCTTTGTTTTCTAGAGCATCGGCCACCTTGTTTGTTATATGTGGGACGTGCATGAACTAGACTGTCGGGGTGGCATCCAATACATGCTGAAGTTGGTGTAATCGACCCTTTCATTTCAAATTCTGGGAGACTTTGTAGATGGGTGATCCTTGTTGAATTCAATTCACCATGGATATCATTATCAAAGAGAACCCCTCAACAATCAAAGGAATTTAGATCTTTTGTACCTCCCATCGGAGCCCGCTCACCAATCCTTCCAATTTTGTAGCATTATTGGTGTTTTCTCCTAAGTATCCCAAGAAAACATTGAGAAATTTCCTTTCCGCGTTTTAGATTTCCTCGTCATATCTAGTCGGCATGGGGTTCCCTTTCGTTGTTCCATCAAAGATAATATTGAATGTACCAATGGGTGGGAAATGGCAGTATTTAGGACTCTCATTAGGAATGGCCTACTTTCACATACTTCCGATACTCTCACGTATAATAAATATCCCCCAATCATTTAGAATTTTCCTTTCTGCACTATTAGCTTTTAAATCTTCAGTTTTCGACTATGTCAGTTTAAGTGTGTCTTTGATATGTAAATCTACTAATGACAAGACTTCCTAGAGTTTGCATGTGTTACCCTGAAAATTATGCATGTTCCTCTCCTTCCAGACTTCCCATTCTACAAACCGAGGGAGAAATTGCCACAATTTGTTGAGAATCGTATTCCGGAAAGGCCTTGTCATCGTGGTGGCTACAATGAGATCAAACAACTCCTTACCTAGGTGAGCTATAGATATAAAGATACTTGGTTATAAGATAAATAAATATTATTGGGTACACAATTAATCATACTTTAACCCAAGCTCGATCAATGGTTGTCAGCTGTAAAGGAAACATAATCTTTCTCTCTCACACAACATATATAGTCCACATTAATTTCAACTTAAATATTTGTTCTCACCCAAAAACTTCAATTAATCATTTCATAATTAATAGTATGACAATCCATCCAAATCAACTTATAAGTTAATTATGCATATATATTTAATCACACTTGTTAGCATAGCACGATAGGTTATTAGCATAAATGACAGATTATTTATTAATCATAAGAAAATAATATTAACTAATGCATTCCATATATACAACATTTATTTAAATAATTCATAATTTACATATTGAAATAATATTCACAAGTTTGTACCATTCAATTAGCTCCACCATAAAATATATCCTTAAAAAATTTTACAACATTTTTAGCAATACAAATATAGCAACAAAAGTATACTTATGTGAAATGAGTAGACTTGTGCAACATAAGGCGACTAAAGGATTGAAGGAAACTTTCCACTGAACCTTTTGGCTCTATTTATTGTGTATATTTTTTCCTGTGAGATACCACCCGAGAGATGCACAAGAATCCACTATGTAAGACTTATCGGGAATCCTCCTACTCTTTTGATTCTCGAAAGACTATAACATAAACCTCATTATATCATCAACCACACAAGCTTTATATGGACAGTCTAATGTAATTTAATATGCTTGTTATGGGGTTATTTCCTTCCTCCATCCACTATGCAATAATTGAAATCAATGTACAATTAATTTTGAAGGAGTTACTTCTTTATATTTTGAATCTAATATGACCTATACAATAAATTTTGAAGGAGTTATTCCCTTACATTTTGAATCTAAAATGACCTTTTCACGATGATGATGATGATGGTGATGGAAGTCCATTGAGACCAACTTTGGTCTATCTAACCTTAAAAACAAAAATACTTCTTTTACTTTAAAATCTTGTTCTAAGCTCAAAAAGCTTGCCAATAAGCTTTTATATAATGTTTACTCTTTGTAAATACTTTAAACTTGGTTAAATGGATTGTGTAAATATTTTAAAGAATTTTAATTACTAATGTTTGATTTTTAAGAATTATTTAATAATATATAAATATAAATATTTATAAGTTGATGATGATGATGATGACGATGATGGTTAACGTCCACTCCTAGACTTGGTCTGTGGACCTAAAGAAACCAATTAATTATTTTGTTTTAAGATTGTATTCCTATGCTCAAAGAGCTTGGTGAGAAGAGTGTGAAGCTCACTATAATTTTTGACTAGAGAAGTTGGCAAGTTAATAACTAAAATTTATATTTAAAAAACTCAAATTTGTTTGTTTTAAGAATTTCATATATAATCATAATAGTATTATGATAAAAGATAAAGGCTATATAAATTGAAAATAAACTAACATAAAATTAAATTAAATTAAAAATTAAAAAAATAAAATAAAATAAATAGAATAAACCAAGCATAATACCAGGAAGTCATAACAGGTTTTAATGGTTAGCCTTCATTCAAAATTACAATAAAAATTACATGGAGTCAAAACCCATTAAACATAACCAAAGTCGGTGGAACATCACACTCATTGGTGGAGCACACGTCTTGAATATCGCAAGAAGCTATTAAATATAATTAACCTCTATTAAACTAACCATAACCATGATTTTTTAACCACTATTAAACTAACCCACCCACATTAATCGTTATTAAACTAACCATAACCGTAGTTTTTTTAACCAATTTTGTTTAAAACTATTAACCTAACCCTAACACTGAGATGTTAACAAATTTTAAGAAAGTCTCTCATGTCAAGAAATTTTTATGATTAAACTAAGTTTCAATATTGTTGGTATATTGCATTGGGAAATAGTAAATTCATTTACATGTTTGATTTCCATTTAGTTGTGGAAAATATTTTGATTTTCTTGCAAAAATACATGAGTCGTTGCTACTTCTACCTTCAATTGTCCACAGTGCCAACAAAAATCAATATGAAGAGATTCTGATTAAACTTGAACCACAATACAGAAAGGAGAAAAAATTACAATAGAGTTCTGTAGGCTCTTTAATTTACTGTTAATAATCCATCTTGTTTCAAACTATTAAACTAAAAATTGACCATGTGTAATGTCCCCAAAAATTGAATTTATTTTTTCTTATTAGGCTAGTTAAAACTACCTATTCTGGACATTATTGAACTTGTGGAATGTGTCATACTCTATTGTACTACTTATTTGTCATAAGATGTTCTTACATCCTACTTCCTTACTTTTTGTTAGGATTATTACTATGTTTACTTACAATATCGTAATGTTGATTACTATGCTATTCTCATGGTTATACAATGTATGAATCACTTGGGAACTACCAAGTTCCACCCAACCATGACCCGAAACTGTTCCTGGTTTCAATCCGGATCCCCCTGAGCTGGTTACAACCTGCAAGTAGCTTAGAGCTCCTAATGTGAGGTTTCCCTAAGTGGTATATCTCATCTGGATCGGTTCTCCTTTCTCCTTTTAGGAAAAATGTTCTCCAAGAATTCACTTGAGAATAAATAGGGAGAGTAATGACTACAAAAAGTTAGATGATATCCCCAAGGCTCTCTTAGGCTTGAGACTTTATAGACAGACTTTTGAGACAAAGGGGCACTAAATTAAGAATCCTTGATTTCTTGATTTAACCCTTTTTATTTAATTTGGGTATTTTGAATACTTTAACTTAGGAACTTTTAACTAGTTCCTATTTAGACTTTTGTAGGTATTATACTATTAAAATTTTCTCTTAGTAATAATAATAATAAATGGAGCTTCTCCTTCTTTCTTTCATTATTAATATTATTAGTATGTTTATTCTTTATTCATAACATGTATAAAATATATAATAATATAAAATTTATTAACATGTGTCTTTGGGTATCATATACTATGATCCCTAGACTTACGATACTTTCTTCATTAAGGTCATTAGGTAGATGGTTAGGTCTACTAGGCTAGGAAACTCTAAACATCCTTGCATGTCGGTTCCCTCGTATAACATGGTATTTCTTTAGTACTTGATGAGAATACATAAATTCAAAATTTTATTTAATCACTTATAAATAAGTGAGTTGAGATCAATATTTTTCTCAAGTCGTTTTCACTCGGGAATCATTAATTCTTTTCAATAACTCCTAGAGCTTACCAGAGCCCATACTCAACGCTAAAAATAGGGATTTACAAACTTAGTACAATTCTAGAGCTCTTCACTCAACACTAATGCTAGGATGTACTTGTACGATACACCTATGGATGCAATGGCGAAGGATCTGATGTTCGAGAGCTTATGATTAACCTCAACATGGAAGGCTCTAGGGATTAATCCCAACACTTCCAATTTATCATTTCATGTGTTCCAAAGCTTCACGCTCAATGCAAATTTCTCAAAACTCATGTGCTCCAGAGCTTCTCGCTCAACAAAAATATAAGTACTCATGTGCTCCACAGCTTCTCGCTCAACACAGAACATTAATTAACCATGTGCTCTAGAGTTCTTTGCTCAACACAAAACATCTCATCAATCATGTGCTTCAGAGTCCATGCCAAACAAAACAAGCATATATATATATCATCAACAATTGG
This sequence comes from Pseudotsuga menziesii, assembly GCA_001517045.1. NCBI lineage: Eukaryota > Viridiplantae > Streptophyta > Pinopsida > Pinales > Pinaceae > Pseudotsuga > Pseudotsuga menziesii. The sequence goes on along the minus strand of LPNX010199079.1, from coordinate 148,512 downwards.
CTTACACCCTATATATTAAAAAATTATCATGTTCATATGTAGTGGGGTCTTCAACCCAATATATCAAAATAAAACATCAAGATAACATAATAATCAATAGGTTCATGCCTATAAGTGTTAGGTCCAAAATTCAAGATATTACATCCCTCCCCGCTTAGAACAAAACCGTCCTTGGTGTTCTAGGGACTCAGAATGACATCATGAAACAAGGCGAGGTAAGCCTTTCTCATGGTGGATTTATTATCCAAAGTATCCTCATTGGCTTCAAAGTGCTTCCATTTCACTTTCAACTGGACTACTGTGCGCTTCCTGAGTTGCACCTCTCTCTTATCCAATATATGAATAAGTTCAGGGGCATACTCCCCTTCAGGTTCCACCTGTAATAAGGACCAATCAACTACATGTTTAGTATCATAAACATAATTCTTTAATAATGATGCATGGAAAAAATTATGGAATCGTATGTGTGTGGGTAATGCTAGTTCACATGCCACTGACCCTCTCTTGGAAAGTATTTCAAAAGGTCCACAAAACCTAGGTGATAACTTCCCACACCTCCCCAAGATCAATGAGCTCTGTTTTTCTTTTAATTTCAAGTAGACATGGTCACCTATTTGATCATCTTTATCTTTTCTTTTCTGATCCGCGTAAATTTTCTAGCGGTCTTGTGCTTCTTTGAGGTTCACTTGGAACTTGGAAACCAATTTTTCCAAGTCCATTAATAAATTAGGCCCTACCATGAGCCGATCCACCAGGATATCCCAAGTAACCTATGTTCTACGCCTTCCATCCATAGAGTAGCTCAAAGGGACTCATCTTGGTGAAATTCTGATAACCATTTTTATACACAAACTTTGCAAGATGCAGGTAGTCTTCCCACTTAGTGGGGTTGTTCATGACATAGATCCTAAGCATGTCCTCAACAATATCATTTACCCTTTATGTTTTCCTATCTATCTATAGGTGATAAGCAGTATTAAAGTTCAACTGTGTCTCTAGTCTGAAGAATAAACATCTCCAAAAGTTTCTGATAAACTTTGTATCTCGATCCGAGATGATTGCCTTGGGTATCCCGTGCAATATAAATATCTCCTTCAAGAATATATTGGCATTGTGTACTACCTTGTAGGTCAATGAGGGACGTTGTTGTCCTAAGTGGGGAGGGATGTAATATCCCAAAATTTGGACCTAACACTTATAGGCATGACCCTATTGATTATGATGTTATCTTGATATTTTATTTTGATATATTGGGTCAAAGACCCCAATCCATATGAACATGATGATTTGCTTTAGAGATTGGGTGTAAGCCAATTGTTGATGATATATATATGCTTGGTTGTGTTGCACGTGGACCTTGAATCACATGATTGATGAGATGTTTTGTGTTGAGCGAGGAGCTTTGGAGCACATGAGTAGTTAATATTGTGTTGAGCAAGAAGCTATAGAGCACATGAGTATTATATTTTTGCTGAGCATGCAACTCCGGAACACATGAAAAGATAAATTGGAAGTATTGGCCATAAGCCCCAGAGCCTTCCATGTTGATGTTGAGCATAAGCTTTGGAACATCAGATCCTTGTCCATTGTATCCCTAGGTGTATCGTACAAGTACATCCTAGCACTAATGTTGAGCGAAGAGCTCTGGAATAGCACTAAGTTTGTAACTCCCTGTTTTTAGCATTGAGTATGGGCTCTGGTAAGTGCTAGGAGTTACTGAAAAGAATCAATGATTCCCGAGTGAAAATGAGTCAAGAAAAATATTTATCTCATCAGACTTAATTATAAGTGATTAAATGAAATTTTGAATTTATGTATTCTCATTAAGTACTGAAGAACTACCATGTCATACAAGGGAATACAACATGTAAGGATGTTTAGAGTTTCCTAGTGTAGTAGACCTAACCATCTACCTGCTAACCTTAATGAAAAAAGTGTCATAAGTCTAGGGATAATAACATGTGATACCCCAAGACAAATGCTAACAAATGTTATATTATTATGTCTTTTATGCATGGTATGTATAAAGATTAAATATATTAATAGTATTAATACTATGAGAAAGAAGGCAAAGTTCCATCTATTACCATTATTACTAAGATACAAATAAATAGTATAATACCTATAAAGGTCAAATTAGAAATTAGCTAAAAGTTCCTAAGTTAAAATATCAGAAGTACTAAATTAAATAAAAAGGGTTAAATCAAGAAATGGAGCATTTCTTGATTTAACTACCCCTTTGACTGAAAAGTTTACCTATAAAGTCTCAAGCCAAGGAAAGGCTTGGGGTGTTGATCTATCTTGTGGAGTCACTATTCTACCAGTTTTATTTTCTCAATTGAATTCTTGGAGAATATTTTCCTGAAGGGAAAAAAGGAGAATTGATCCAGACCTGATATACCACCTAGGAAACCTTACCCTAGGAGCTCTAAGCTACTTGCATGTTGGAACCAGCGCTGGGGGATCCAGATTGAAACCAGGAATAGTTCTGGGTCATGGTTGGGTGGAACATGGTAGTTCCCAAGTGATTCGGTCATCTAATACAAAGGTCAGAGTCTGCATATGAATTGTTAATGCTGGTTATTTCAGTGTGCAAGTTTCAGCCATTAAAGGATCTTCAACTTATAGGTATGAAGCCTAGAGTGACTATTCCAATTTCTAGAAGTAAATTCTGGCTAAGTTAGGCAAAGGTTTACATTATTTTCCCTAACCATATGTGTTTGTTTTCTATTTAAATCTTCTAGGGTTTACATTTTAAATTATAACCCTAGGCTGTAATTTATTTCCTATGCTAGATTCATCTAGGGTTTATTCATTTAGTTTACTTCTATAATTTTAATTCATGTATAAATATTTATCAAGGGTTTCACACCTTGGTTTTACTTGTGTATTATTTTTACTATTTAGACTGTGTTTCCTACAAATATAGGTTTTATTTTAGACCTTTTACCTAGCTATTCTTTGTCGTATATACTCTACTGACAGATTTCATTTTTCAGCAGAGCCATGTTCAAGTAATTACTACTCCAGATTTATGTTTGAATTAAAACCTATATTTAATATCATCTAATTATAATAACAAGAAACTAATCAGTATAATATTAGTATATAACTAGTATACTATTGGTATATATATATACTAACAGTTAAAAAATAGAATTATAAATCTAATCTACAACATAATAATTACATCTAAGCACAAATTATAAAGATCCCATACTAAATCAAGATAAGGACTAGAGAAGAACTTTCAAGGTATGTATAATACATTTATGATAAATACCAAATCATTTACATTAAAATAAACATTATCGTAATCAAATAAACAAAGCAAGTATCGAGACCATTCATTTTTCTATGATCTAGTCCCATCTAATAATTACTCACAGCCATATTATATCAAATAACCAAAATAGCATTGCAATAATTAAATTAATAACGATGTAAGAGCAACGAGGTCACAGGATCGAGTCCTGTGGACAATCAAAATGCCCAAATAAGAATCCACATTATTATCTATACACAAAAAAATCATATAATAACCAAGCCATTGCACCAAGGTCGCAGGAACGAATCCTGTAGACAACCAATTTCCATTTTGCATACATAAAATAAAATAAGGTGCTCATTATATTAAAAACATAATAATGTTATACACAGTGATCCAGTTTGAAACCTCATCATAAGCAACGACCCAGGATTGAATCCCGTGAGACCTTTTTATTATTACACAGAGCCACGCTATACACAGTTGGTATGCAGGATGCATCTAAAACTAATATTTTAACACAAAGGTCATAAGGCCCTTATAAACTTACACACTATAATCTATGGCCTCGTCCTTCTTTATTAAAAGAATTAATTGCTCGAAAGAACCATAAAACCTATGATAAATTAAAGAAGCAATTTTCCATAAGTTTCCATTTTCCACGTCATAAACCCCAACCGTAACTCTATTCTTTATCACAGCCACAATGGTAGGTACCAACACCATTCACGACGTGGCGACGTGGCCCCAAAATCTATCAAGCTGACTATTCAATCATCCATTTAACCATTAAAATTCAATGAAGGAATTTTCAATATAAATTAAAATCAAAGATTAAAATGCAACATCATAATAAGCATCAACGCAGAACTATTTTACACGCATAGTATTCATAAAGTCGTAACAAATTTACACAGTCATCCCCTGTGGCCATTACACCATTTCAATCAATGGTACTTCCTTGAGTCATAACAAAAACCATAATACAATTTATAAAAATATACACAGATCTTGTTAAGGCACCAAGTTTCATTTCACGACTGAAATGATATTATTTACAAACCCAGGTCTTTACAAACTCAAACCCAGAAGCCAACGAAACCCCACAACTTAAATCCCAAGTCTGTGGCTGCATAGAATGCAGAGTGCTAATGGAGCTAGAATCCATTAGACCCCAACCACAACAAAGTTCAAAACCCAATTCTAAAGATGAGAGGGACAAGTAACGACATTGCTAGCAGGCTTACTATAAGAGTAACACTTTCCCATGGTTGTTTGCAAGCTACGAACTAAACATCTTCCTCTCCAGCCATGTAACCCTACGATAGCATAAGAGCACGATAAGGAGCAAGCTATGGTGTTACAATCTACAACAAATAGGAACTAAGCAAAACAAATTCAACAACTTACCTTCCTATTGAGACTAGCGAGGTCATCCTCCACCATCCACACCAGAGCCAAGAGCAAACAACAAACAAACAAAATGACTAAGGCCATTGTGAGTGAAGCCCTAAGCTTGGGCTGCCACACACCCCAATGCACATTGATGGCACCAGCCTGTTGGCCATTATCAAACTCTAAAACCCACATCCCCATAGTCTTATGCATTACCAATTCGAATGCCACCATTTCCATGCAAAGTCTTAAACCCCAATGTGCAATGGTTTAAACTATGATATATATTCACCACCCCAAATGGATACAAGGTCAACATGTAACATATTTATATCGCTTAACCATAGGCTCTAAGCCTTAGAAACCTTTGCTCATCGTTTTCCTTAGGGTCTAAGCGAGGGATCATGGCATATGAAGTATGCCATGGTAATATTATTATTTATAGAGTCAAGAATGGGTCTTTAGCCAAAGTTTATAAACCTGCCAAGAATAATAAAAAGATATTTTAATACTTTTAATAAAATAAATGTGTAATTACAAATGCTAGGATATGAACATTCGATTATAATCACACTATAAATATAAAATGTGGTACTTACCTTGCCACTAACCTAATTCGGTAAAACACAGTAATAACAACCAGTAGGTTTATTAATAATCAAACGTCCAAGTACTCAGTAAAAATTTGTTGTCACGAAGTATAAACTGCACATAAAGAGGAGGAAGTTCCTTAGTTCAAATGGAACTAAGTAAGCCCACTAGACAAGTAGAAACTTTACCTCTCAAACAGTCACATGGGAGAACTAGTCCCACCACTCCACCCACTTTGGTTCCAAGAACAAATTTAAGTTAGAACCATATAAATAATAAGTAACCACATGCTGAAATTAAAGAAGTACACAATCAAAGTAACTACACATACACAACAGTATATAAATATAAGAATATCTTAGTAATCAACATTATGACACCATAATGTAACACATAGCAATAATCGTAACTGAAAGTAAGAAGGTAGAATGTACGAATATCTTACGGTAAAACAGTGGTACACTTAGTGTACGTTATATTCCTCAAGTTCAATAATGTCCAACATAGGTAGTTTTTACTGGCCTAGTAAAAATTTTCTTATTTTCAATTTTTGGGGGCATTACAAGTGGTATCAGAGCCTAGTTTCAGCACCAAGAGACCAATGGGGTACCAAATATTTGCTGCAAAGAAAATAAACTATATTTGTAAATATGGTTACCTAACATAAAATTTTCCTGTGATTTAAAAATTTGCAAATTATAGGAATTTTTACATAGCAGTTCAGATCATGAACACTAAAGAAGACAACAACCAGTAAGGAAAAATGAACATCCCCACCTTGGAAGCAGAACTGCTGGTGGAACTGAATTCTGATAGTTTTAATACCATACATAGTCTTCAAGCATAATTGCAAAGTTTCAGAGAAGATAGTTTGAATTAGATAATGAAACATCAAGCCATAAATGAAGCATTACTGAGAAATATGATGAGAGGAATCCCACAGGGAAAACCTACTCAATCCACAAACAGATCCAAAAGGGACCCTTACCATAAATAGGCCAGTAGCCCAAGAGAAGAATGAAAAGAGAAATGTATCCCTGAAGCACCGGAAGGAGATCATCATAGTACTTCCAGCGATGACTCTCTTTCTCCATGTAGAAAGAAACAAAGAAGCAATGACGGTCTTTAGGGGGGATTTAGAAAAATCAGAGCCCCGACCTATGAAGGTGAAGTAAACGTAGGGGAGAAATATGAAGAGTGGCTGCTAAGCATGAGCAAATATTTCCAAGTTCATAACTACTCAAGTGAGATAAAGGCTCATCTTTCCATCTATAATTTGAATGGAAAAGCAACGAGATGGTGGAGAGATTTGAAACAAACTAAGAAATATGAGCTAAAAGAAATACACTGGGATAACTTCTGAAAAATATTTCAAGAGAAATATAAGTCGGAAAGGTTCTTCGACAGAATGGTGAAAGTGTTTCATGAGCTACATATGGGATCCATGACTATGGATGCTTTTATTAATAGATTTCTAGATCTGTTACATTATGTACCATACATTAAGGATGAAAAGGTAAAGATCCAACATATTTTAGGATGTCTTCCTCCCAACTTTCGGGAAAGGATTGAATTTGGCATGCCAAAAACTTTGGATACCACACTACACAAAGCTAGGTTCTTTTATGAGCATGGAAAACTAAGGCAAGAGAGCATGAACTGAAACAAAGACAAGTCTAAGAACTTTTATGATGACCGCAAAACTGGGTTTAACCCACAGCCATACAGAAAACAAAATAATAGATTTCCAGCAAACAAGAACTTCAACAAATCTGGTACAAAGCCATATGTACCAGCTCCTAATCTTAACAAGCCAGTAGCAAGTGGATCCAATGCTACCCCACTACCGATAAAGTGTTGTAAATGCAGCGGGCCTCATTATGCTTGATATTGTAAGAACAAGACCAGTGGGTTACTGCAAAACATACAAGAAGAACCGACCATAGATGACATAGATGGAACATCGCGGATTTATGCAGCATTGGATGGCTGACAGGAAAGTCATCAAGATACAATGGTTGAGATAGAAGGTAAGATCTGGAACACTTCTATTTCAATACTTATTGATCCCGGTGCTTTCCCGAGCTATGTTTCACCTAAAATTGTTGATGTATGCAAACTAGGAAAAGTAAAGCATGATAAACCTTGGATGGTATAGTTATCTAGAGGTTCGAATCAAAAAGTTTTAGAAATAGTTAAAGAATGCAGTTAAGTAAACCTGAATGGTTTTCCTACAAAAGTAAACCTGAACATCCTACCCTTAGGATCATATGATATATTTATCAGCATGGACCAGTTGGAATAGCACCATGTCATGCTCGATTTCTTACACAAGTCAATATTGTGTACAGACAACCAAGGAAATCAAGTGAAGATTCAAGGCATTCCAAAGAAAGTTTCTGTAAGGAAAGTATATTCCTTAGGAGAAAAGAAATGCATTAGGAAAGGCTACAAGTTGTTTACAGTAAACATCTGAGACATAGAGTCTGAGAGAGAACAATGAATAGAGGAATTACCCATTCTTGTAGAATTTAAGGACGTGTTTCTTGATGAAATCCTTATATTACCTCCAAAACTAGACCTAGAATTTTCCATAGAACTGACACCAAAATCAGTCCTCGCTTCCAAATCCCCTTACCACATGAGTGCACCTCAGTTGGTGGAACTCAAACTCTAATTGTAGGAATTTGTATAAAAAGGGTATATCAGACCAAGCACGTCCCCGTGGGGAGCACCGATATTGTTCCTCAAGAAAAAGGATGGTACGATGCGGATGTGCATCGATTACCGTCAGTTGAACAAGATGACTATGAAGAACCATTACCCACTCCCTAGGATCGATGAATTGTTCGATCAGGTAGGAGGAGACAAAATATTTCCAAAGATTGACTTGCGATCCAGGTACTTTTAGGTACGGATTCACAATGAGGATATTCACAAAATTGCCTTTCGTACAAGATACGGGCACTACGAGTTTGTAGTAATGCTGTTCGGGTTGACCAATGCACCGAAAAAATTCATGTGCATGATGAATAGTATATTCAGTAAGTATCTGGATAAGTTTGTTTTGGTCTTTATAGATGACATCCTAGTTTATTCTAAAAATAAAGAGGAACACGAAGAACAACTTCACATAGTACGACAAGCGTTACGAGAACACTAGCTTTACGCTAAGTTTATTAAATGTGATTTTTACAAACCACAGAAACAGTACTTAGGTCACATTATCTCTAAGACAGGGATAGTTGTGGACCCGAAAAAGATTAGAGTCATAAAGGATTGGACTACCCCTATGAGTGTCACCGACATTAGGTCCTTTTTTGGATTAGCCAGATATTATCGAAAGTTCATTGAGAACTTTTTGAGAATCACTTTCCCCATGAATGCTTTGCAAAAGAAATCAAATAAGTTCTTATGGATGACCAAGTGCGAGGAAAGTTTCCAAAATATTAAGAAGTTTTTGATGACCGCACCGATACTACAAATTGTGAATCCCTATAGGGATTTCATTTTTTGCATGGATGCAAGAAAGGAAGGACTTGGAGGAGTCCTCTTGCAGAACGATCACGCGATCTGTTATGCATCACAAAATTTAAAAGAGCATGAGAAGAAATAACCTATGTTCGACCTTGCATTAGTAGCCATCATCCACGCTTTGAAGATATGGAGGCAATACCTCATGGGAAGGAAATTCCTTCTAAAGACAGATAATACTAGTCTGACGTATCTATTCAATCAACTAGATCTAAATGTAAGGCAATCCAGATGGTTGGCTTTCATTAATGAATACCATTTTGAGCTAAAGCATATTAAGGGAAAAGAGAACAAGGTTGTTGACGCTTTGGTCCGATGACCTCATATGATATATGAGGTGAATTTAAGTCAAACCAATGCATATTTACATGAGAGGATTAGAACGGCCAACGGAGTTGACCCTTTCAATATAGAAATCCTCAAGAAAGTCCAAGAGGACAGGTTGTTTAAACAACAAAAAGAGTACAAGGTAGATGAATTAGGACTGCTATGGTCCAAGGAGAGATTGTACATTCCATATGGAGGGGAAATTCGGTCCAGCATCCTCACAAAATTTCATTAGGCACCCTACTCGGGGCACTTAGGATATCAAAGGACAATATCCGTCGTCAAGAGACACTTTTTTCTGGCCTAAGTTAAAGGCCGACATTGCGATGTTTATCGCAAAATGTCAGGAATGTTAGCTAGTCAAAGCTGAGAACCATCATCCTTTAGGATTTCTACAGCCGTTACCCATTCCAGAATGGAAGTGGGAGGTCATTAGTATGGATTTTATCACCGGTCTACTGAAAAGGAAGAAACAAAATGATTCTATCTTTGAATTTAATGACAAATTGTCAAAAGCAACACACTTCATTCCTGTGATGTCAACCTACAAAGCAGTTAACATTGTCGATATATTCTTGAAGGATATATTTAGATTGCACAGAATACCCAAGGCACTCATCTCGAATAGAGATGCTAAGTTTACGGGAAATTTTTGGAGATCTTTATTCTCCGGATTGGAGATGCGGTTGAACTTTAGCACTGCTTATCACCCGCAGACACACGGGACGACATAAAGAGTAAACTAGATTGTTGAGGACATGCTTAGGATGTATGTCATGAACAACTCAACTAAGTGGGAAGAATACCTACATCTTCCGGATTTTGCATATAACAACGGTTACCAGGCTTCCGCCCAGATGAGTCCCTTTGAGGTACTCTATGGATGGAAGTGTAGAACATCGGTTACTTGTGATAGCTCGGTGGATCGGCTAATGTTAGGGCCTGATTTATTAATGGAATTGGAACAGTTGGTTACCAAGGTCTAGGTAAACCTTAAAGAAGCACAAGACCTCTAGAAAATTTGTGCGGATCAGAAAAGGAAAGATAATGATTATCAGGAAACCATGTCTACTTTAAAGTAAAAGAAAAACAAAGCTCGTTGAGCTTGGGAGGGTGTGGTAAGTTAGCACATAGGTTTTGTGGACCTTTTGAAATACTTGCCAAGAGAGGAGAAGTGGCATATGAACTACCATTACCCGTACACATAAAGAGTCCACAATGTTTTCCATTCATCATTATTAAAGAAATATGTTTATGATACTAAACATGCAGTTGATTGGTCCTTATTACAGGTGGACCCTGAAGGGGAGTTTTCCCCTGATCCTATTCATATATTGGACAAAAGAGAGTTGCAGCTCAGGAAGCGCACCATAGTCTACTTGAAAGTGAAATAGAATCACTTCAAAGCCGATGAGGTTACCTAGGAGAATGAAGCCACCATGAGAAAGGTTTACCCCCCCTTCTTTCATGATGTCATTCCATGTCCCTAGAACACCATGGACGGTGTTTTTCTAAGTGGGGAGGGATGTACTATCCCAAATTTTGGATGTAACACTTATAGGCATGAGCCTATTGATTATGATGTTATCTTCATGTTTTATTTT
>LPNX010199079.1:126155-137287 GCA_001517045.1 Pseudotsuga menziesii | reverse complement strand
TATATATATTCTTGGTTGTGTTAGGCATGGACCCTGAAGCACATGATTCATGAGATGTTTTTTGTTGAGCAAGAAGCTCTGGAGCACATGAGTATTATATTTGTGCTGAGCGTGCAGCTTTGGAACATATGAAAAGATAAGTTGGAAGTATTGGGCATAAGCCCTGGAGCCTTCCATGTTGATGTTGAGCATAAGCTCTGGAACATCGAATCATTGGCCATTGTATCGCTAGGTGTATCGTACAAGTACATCCTAGCATTAGTGTTGAGTGAAGACCTCTGGAATAGCACCAAGGTTGTAACTCCATGTTTTTAGCGTTGAGTATGGGCTCTGGTAAGTGCTAGTAGTTACTAAAAATAATTAATGATTCTTGAGTGAAAATGACTCAAGAACAATATTTATCTCATCAAACTTATTTATAAGTGATTAAATGAAATTTCAAATTTCTGTATTCTCATCAAGTACTGAAGAACTACCATGTTATACAAGGGAATCCAACATGTAAGGATGTTTTTAGTTTCCTAGCCTAGTAGACCTAACCATCTACCTACTAACCTTAATGAAGAAAGTGTCATAAGTCTAGGGATCACAACATGTGATACCCCAAGACAAATGCTAACAAATGTTATATTATTATGTCTTTTATACATGGTATGTATAAAGATTAAATATAGTAATAGTATTAATAATATGAGAAAGAAGGAAAAGTTCCATCTATTACTATTATTAATAAGATAAAAATTAAATTGTATAATACCTATAAAGGTCAAATTAGGAACTAGATTACAGTTCCTAAGTTAAAATATTGAAAGTACTAAATTAAATAAAAAGGGCTAAATTAAGAAATGAAGCATTTCTTGATTTAACGGCCCCTTTGACTGAAAATTTTGTCTATAAAGTCTCAAGCCTAGGAAAGGCTTTGGGTGTTGATCTGTATTTTGGAGTCATTATTCTTCCTATTTTATTTTCTCAAGTGAATTCTTGTAGAACATTTTCTTGAAGGGAAAAAGGAGAACTGATCTAGACCTGATATACCAGCTAGGAAACCTTACCCTAGGAGCTCAAAGCTACTTGTATGTTGGAACCAACTCGGGGGGATCCGGATTGAAACCAGGAACGAATCCAGGTCATCGTTGGGTGGAACGTGCTAGTTCCCAAGTGATTCCATCATCTAATATAGAGGTCAGAATTTGCTTATGAATTGTTAATGCTGGTTATTTAAGTCTGTAGGTTTCAACCATTAAAGGAGCTTCAATTTACAGGTATGAATCCCTAGACTTCCTATTCCATTTTCTAGAAGTAAATGCTGGCTAAGTTAGGAAAAACTTTACATTATTTTCCTTAACCCTATGTGTTTGTTTTTTGTTTAAATATTCTAGGGTTTACATTTTAAATTATAACTGTAGGTTGTAATTTATTTCCTATGCTAGATTCATCCAGGGTTTATTCATTTAGTTTACTTCTGCAATTTTAATTTATGTATAAAAATTTATCAAGGGTTTTGCACCTTGGCTTTACTTCTGTATTATTTTTACTATTTATTTTGTGTTTCCTACAAATCTAGGTTTTACTTCAGATCTTTTACCTAGCTATTCTTTGGCCTATATAATCTACTGACATATTTTATTTGTCAGCGGATCCATGTTCAATTAATTAGTATTCCAGATCTATGTTTCAATTAAAACCTAGATTTAATATCATCTAATTATAATAACAAGAAACTAATTAGTATACTATTAGTATATAAACAGTATACTATTGGTAAATATATATATACACTAACAGTTAAATAATAGAATTATAAATCTAATCTACAACATAATAATTACATTTAAGCACAAATTACATTATCATAATCAAATAAACAAAGAAAATATCGAGAGCATTCATTGGTCTATAATCTAGTCCCATCTAATAATTAATCACAACCATCTTATATCAAATAACCAAAGTAGCATTGCAATATTTAAATTAAGAACCTTGTAAGTGCAACGAGATTGTAGGATCGAGTCCTATGGACACTCAGAATTCCCAAATAAGAATCTACATTATTATCTATACGCAAAAAAATCATATAATAACCAAGCCATTGCATCAAGGTCATAGGATCGAATCCTGTAGACAACCAATTGCCATTTCACATATATATATATATAAGAAAATACAGTGCTCATTATATTAAAAAACATAATAATGTTATACACACTGATATAGTTATAAACCTCATCATAAGAAATGACCCATGATTGAATCTTGTGAGGCCTTTTTATTATTACACAGAGCCACGCTATACACAGATGGTATGCGGTCTACATCTAAAACTAATCTTTCAACACAGAGGTTGTAAGAACCTTAGCAAACTTACACGCTATAATATATGGCCTCGTCCTTCTTTATTAAAATAATTAAATGCTCTAAAGAATCATAAACCCTACGATAAATTAAACAAACAGTCTACCACACATTTCCATTTTCCACATCATAAACCCCAACTATAACTCTATTCTTTATCACATCCACAATGGTGGGTACCAACGCCATTCACGGTGTTTCCCTAAAAGCCATCAAGCTCAATGTTCAGTTATCCACTTAACCATTTCAATTCGACTAAGGAATTTTCCGTATAAATAAAAATCAAAGATTAAAACACAGCATCATAATAAATATCAACGCAGAACTATTTTACACACATAGTATTCATAAAGCCGTAACAAATTTACACAGTCGTCACCTGTGGCCATTGCACCATTGTTGGAAATGGTGCTACCTTGATTCATAACAAAAACCATAATACAATTGATAAAATTATACACAGAGCCTACTAAGACACCAAGTTTTGTTTCACGACTGAAACCATATTATTTACAAACCAAATTCTTTACAAACTCAGACTCGAAAGCCAGCGAAACCCCACAACTTAAATCCCACATTTGCCGTTGCATAGAATGCAGAGTACCAATGGATCCAAACTCCACTAAAATACAACCACGGAAAACTTCAAAACATAGTTCTAAAGCCGAGAGAGACAAGTAATGACATTGATAGCAAGCTTACCATAAGAGTAATGCTTGCCCACGGTTGTTTACAATCTGCGAACCAAACATCTTCCTTGCAAACCATGTAACCTTGAGATAGGATAAGAGCAAGATGAGGAGAAATCTATGGTGTTACAAGATACAACAAATAGAAACTAAGACAAACAAATTCCACATCTTACTTGCGTGTTGATTCTAGCGATGTTGTCCTCCTCCATCCACACCAGAGCCGAGAGCAAATAACAAACAAATGAAATGACCAATCCCATCGTGATCCAAGCCCTAATCTTGGAATGCCACACACCAGAATGCGGATTAATGGTGCCAGCCTATTGGCCATTATAAAAATATAAAACAAACATCTCTATAGTCTCATGCATTACCAATTCGAATGCCATCATTTCCATGCAAAGTCTTCAACCCCAATGTGAAATGGTTTAAACTATGATATATATTCGCTACCCCAAATGGATACAAGATCAACATGTAACATATGCATATCACTTAACCATAGGATCTAATCCTTAGAACCCTTTTCTCATCATTTTACGTAGGCTCTAAGCCAGGGACCATGGCATATGAAATATGCCATGGTAATGTTGTTATTTAGAGAGTCAAGAATGGGTCTTTAGCCCAAGTTTATAAACCTGCCTAGAATAATAAAAAGATATTTTAATACTTTTAATAAAATAAACTTGTAATTACAAATGCTAGGATATGAAAATTTGATGATAATCACACTATAAATATAAAACATGGTAATTACCTTGCCAATAACCTGATTCAGTAAAACATACTAATAACAACCAGTAGATGTAACAATAATCAAACATCCAAGTACTCAGTAACAAGTTGTTTTCGCAAAGTATAAACTGCATATAAAGAGGAGGAAGTTCCTTATTTCAAATGAAACTAAGTAAGCCTTCTAGACAAGTAGAAACTTTACCTCTTAGACAGTCACATGGGAGAACTAGTCCCGCCACTCTACCCACTTTGGTTCCAAGAACAAAGTTAAGTTAGAACCATATAAATAATAAGTAACCGCATGCTGAAATTAAAGAAGTACATAATCAAAGTAACTACACATACACAACAGTATATAAATATAAGAATAACTTAGTAATCAACATTACAACGCCATAATGTAAAACACAGTAATAATCGTAACTGAAAGTAAGAAGGTAGAATGTAAGAATAGCTTACGATGAAACAATGGTACACTTAGTGTACATTATGTTCTGTAAGTTTAATAATGTTCAACATAGGTAGTTTTTACTAGCCTAATAAAAAAAAATTATTTTCAATTTTTGGGGATGTTACACATTTTATTAAGATGGCAGTAGATGATGCCCATCCACATTGTACCATAATTTTTCTTTACAAACATCATCGGTGCTCCACGAGGGGACACACTTGGTCGAATATACCATTTTTCCATCAACTCTTGCAACTGTAGTTTGAGTTCCACCAATTCTGGTGCACTCATGCGGTAAGGGGCTTTGGAAACCAGAACTGATCCTGGCGTCAGTTTGATGGAAAATTCTATGTCTCGTTTCAGAGGTAATACTGAGATTTCCTCGGAAAGCGCGTCCCTGAATTCTACAAGAACATAAAGGTCTTATATGCGTTGTTCTCTTTCAGTGTCTATGTCTCAGATATTTACTGTAGACAACTTGCGGCCTTTCCTAACACATTTCTTTGCTTGTAAGGTAGATATTTGTCTTATAGAAACTTTCTTTGGAATGCCTTGAATCTTCACTTGATTCCCTCGACTATCTGTACACAAGATTGACTTGTGTAAGCAACCGACCATGACATGGTGTTGTTCCAACCAATCCATGTTGATAAGTATATCATACGATCCTAAGGGTAGGATGTTTAGGTTTACTTTCGTTAGAAAACCATTCAGGTTTACCTCGCAATCTTTAACTATTTTCAAAACCTTTTGTTTCGTACCTATGGCTAACTGAACCAACAAAGGTTTATCATGTTTGTATTTTTCCTAGTTTGCATACATCAACAATTTTAGGCGACACATAGCTCCGACAAGAACTGGGGTCAATAAGTATTGAAATATAAGTGTTCAAGATATTACCTTCTATCTCAACCATGGTAGCTTGATGGTCTTCCTAGCGGCCATCCAAACCTGCATAAATCCGTGGTGTTCCATCTATGTCCTCTATCGTTGGTTTTTCTTGTAAGTTGTGCAAGACCCCATTGGTCGTGTTCTTACAATCTCAGGCATCATGAGGCTCACTACAATTCCAACATTTGATCTGTATGGGGTATCATTGACTCCCCCAACTGATACTATCTAGTTAACATTTGGAGCTGGTACGTATGGTTTCATACTTGATTTGTTGAAGTTCTTGTTTGCTGGAAAACTGTTGTTTTGTTTTTTGTATGGGGGTGGGTTAAACCTTGGTTTGCGGTTATCAAAGAAGTTCTTAGATCTATCTCTGTTTCAGTTCATGCTCTCTTGCTATAGCTACCCATGCTCATATCATATCTTGGCCTTGTGCACTGTGGTATCCAAAGTTTTAGGCATGTCGAACTCAATCCTTTCCCAAAAGTTGGGAGGAAGACATTTTAAAAACTATTGGATTTTTACCTTTTCGTCCTTGATGTATGGTACATAATGTAACATATCTAGAACTATGTTAATAAAAGCATCCATAGTCATGGATCCCATACGTATATCGTGAAACTCTTTCTTTTTTCTGTCGAAGAACCTTTCCGACATATATTTTTCTTGAAAGATTTTGTGGAAATTATTCCAACATATTTCCCTCAACTCATCTTCCTTGGTATGTTTCATATCTCTACACCATCTCGTTGCTTTTCCATTTAAGTCATAGATGGAAAGACGAGCCTTCATCTCGCTTGAGTATTTATGAACTTGAAAATATTTGCTCATACCCAGCAGCCATTCTTCAGCTTTCTCCCTTGTGTTTACTTCACCTTCATAGGTCGAGGCTCTTATTTTTCCAAACTCCCCATGAATATTGTCATTGCTTCTTTGTTTCTTTTTGCATGGAGCAAGAGATTCATCACTGGAAGGACTGTGATGATCTCCTTCCAGAGCTTCAGGGGTACGTTCCTGTTTTTCTTCTTCTCTTGGGCTTTTGGCCCGTTTATGGTAACGTTCCCTTTTGGACTTTTTGTGGAATGAGTGGGTTTCCCCTGTGGGATTCCTCCCATCATATTTCTCAGTAATTCTTCATTAATGACTTGATGTTCCTTTCTCTCATTCAGACTATCTTCTCTGAAACTTTGCAATTCTGCTTGAAGACTGTGTATGGTCTTCAAAACACCAGAATTCAGTTCCACCACTAGTTCTTATTCTTGGGTGGGGGTGTTCATATTTCCTTTTCGGTTGTTGTCTTCTTTAGTGTTCATGATATGAACCGTTCTTTGAAAATTCCTGAAATTGCAAAATTTTTAATAACAAGAAAATTTATGTTAGTTAACAATATTTAAAAACATACTTTATTTTTTTTGCAATGAATGTTGGGTATGCCCATTGGTGTCTTAGTGTTGAAACTGGGCGCTCATACCACTTGTAATGTCCCTAAAAATTGAATTTTTTTTTATTAGGCTAGTTAAAACTACCTATTCTGGAGATTATTGAACTTGCGGAATATGTCGTACTCTATTGTACTTATGATTTGTCGTAAGATGTTCTTATGTCATACTTCCTTACTTTTAGTTAGGATTATTACTATGTTTGTTGTGTTTACTTACGATGTTGTAATGTTGATTACTATTCTATTCTTATGGTTATACAATGTTGTGTAGGTTAGTTACTTTGATTATGTACTTCATTAATTTCAGCGTATGTTTACTGTTATATACATCATTCTAACTTAACATTGTTCTTGGAACCAAAGAGGGTGGAGTGGTGGGACTAGTTCTCCCATGTAAATGCCTAAGAGGTAAATGTTTATACTTGTCTAGCGGGCTTACTTAGATATTTTGAACTAATGCACTTCTTCCTTTTTACGTGCAGGTTCACGTAGTGTGGGAAAAGCTGGTGTAATGTCCCCAAAAATTGAAAAAAAAAATATTAGGCTAGTAAAAACTACCTATGCTGAACATTATTGAACTTGAGGAATATAATGTACACTAAGTGTACCATTGTTTCATCGTAATTTGTTCTTACGTTCTACCTTCTTATTTTCAGTTATGATTATTACTGTGTTTTACATTATGGTGTCATAATACTCATTACTAAGGTATTCTTATATTTATACACTACTGTGTATGTGTAGTTACTTTGATTATGTACTTCTTTAATTTCAGCATGTTCTTACTTATTAATTACATGGATCTAACTTAACTTTTTTTTTGGAACCAAAGTGGGTGGAGTGGCGGGACTAGTTCTCCCATGTAACTGCCTAAGAGGTAAAGTATCTACTTGTCTAGTGGGCTTACTTAGTTCTATTTGAACTAAGGCGCTTCTTCCTCTTTATGTGCAGTTTATACTTTGTGACAGCAACTTGTTACCGAGTACTTGTACATTTGATTATTAATACACCTACTGGTTGTTATTACTATGTCTAACAAACTTATGTTAGTGGCAAGGTAATTACCACGTTTAATATTGATAGTGTGATTATTATCGACTGTTCATATCCTAGCATTTGTATTACATGTTTTTTTTTAAAAGTATTAAAACATCTTTTTATTATTCTTGGCAGGGTTATAAACTTTGGCTAAAGACCCATTCTTGACTCTATAAATAACAATATTACCATGGCATATTTCATACGCCATGGTCCTTGGCTTCGAGCCTAAGGAAAATGATAAGCAATGGTTTAAGGTTTAGAGCCTAAAGTATGTGATGCATCTATTACTTATACCTTGTATTGACTTGGGGGTGGAAAAATTATAATATGGTTCATGGGGTTTAATCACATTGCAAGTAATGGAGGCAATTGATATTGAATCAATTACAAACTATAGAGAAGTGGGTTTTAGATTTGATAATGGGAAACAATCTTGCACCATTAATGCGTGTTGGAGAATGTGGCAGCCCAACATAGGTTTTGGCTCCACGATGGGCTTGGTCATTCTGTTTGTTGTTTTCACTCGGCTCTACGTAGTGTGTGAAGGCTACTTCTATAATAACGAAGGTATGTTGTCATTTGGTTTCACAACATTGTTGTTTGTTTGTTTCTTACTATGGATATCATACTTCTCATCCATCGAGTCATTTTGTGGTTGCAGGTGATAGGGATGCTAAGAAGATGTATGGTTCATAGTGCGACTGCAAGCCATGGGATAGCATTACCATTACGGTAAGCCTACTAACAAGTCGTTACTTGCCACGAGCTAGCATTACCATTACAATAAGCCTGCTAACAAGTCGTTACTCACCCCCTCTTGTCTTTAAGACTGGGTTTTAACTTGTCATGGTTGGGGTTTAAGTTATGGGAAATTCGTTGGCCTTTAGGTCTAATTTAAAAGGACTTGGGTTTTTGTAATTATTATGATGTTTAGCCATGAAGCAAAACATGGTATTTCATATGTCCAATCAAATTGATAACGTCAAACCATGTGCATTGTACAACAATCTATCGAGAATTTTCTTTAATGCAAATCCCCTTAAGATATTTTTCATAACCACCAGCATCTCATCATCATAGTTCCCTGAAATTGTCTTATTATACGTACAATAAAACATTTAGATAACAATAACATTCTTTGATCATCCTTTTCAGTACTACAGTCATTTGCAAAATAGGATCATATGTGCAGAAATAACATGAAGAATGTGAAACATTTTGACACAACAAACAGAGACACCCATATTCAAGCGAAGATAACAACATGAGGTGCAAAAATGAAAGAGACACCGGAGTACGTGGTTCACCCCAAACTTGAGGTTACGTCCACCAAACGGTCGCATCATGCGATATTTATTTTATTAAAAATGTTACAAAATCAACAACGACATTGTTACCATACTTTCTTTCAATTTTTCTCACATGGACTCTCTCACCCGAGAGTACATAATCTATTCATTACTAAGATCAAACTACAATATGAATTTCATCAAATTTAGAATAAGTTCCATTCAGTTTCCTACACTATTGTTATCTTTATAATCCCGTAATTTTGTTCTCAAACATCTATCATTTTGTTCTACTGAACTTTTTCTAAATCAAGCTAGGATTTGATCCACAAGTTGTAGGTAGTCCCAAATCTAGACATACCCAGTCCAGATCCATACCAAACACGGTTTTAGTCATATTGACACCTATTATATTTAATATATTTAGTTTCCAAAAAATGAGGCAAAAGATATATAAATGGATTCATATCAAAAGGAATACGATATCTGTCGTATCGACGCTAGGGTAATTTATAACTTCAGATCTATAAATCAACTGAAGTTTGTGAGTAAAATCACATATGAAGGGATATGATCTCTATCGTATCCACGCTAGTGTAAGTTATAAGTTCAGATCTATAAACTCAGACCTATATTCCAACGAAACTTTATAAAACACATTTCCTATTATATGCCACATATATCATTTATACCTACTAGCCATTAAGGCTGGAGCCAAGTATCATACCTACCGAGCAACCAAGTCGGTACTAAAATCATCAAGCAACAAGCATCAAGTCGGGGATCAAGGAAAGATTATTTTTGATAAGCATAAAGGTTCCTAAAATCACATGTAATCAAACATCTACAATGTATAATTAGATCCATCTCTAGATACTATAAATAAATTGCGAGCCACGAAATTAAGTTCATCATCAACTTGAATCGTAGGAATGCAATGTAGACTTATATACAATGATTTCTACCAGATCTACTAGCATTAAATCGTACATAGCGAAGAAAATGTAGCTACTGAGAACATGATCTAAGTTTGAGATAGAAAATTGTTATTCCCCTTCATATTCAAATTTGTAGACTCAATATTGTGCATAAGATGAATATTTGTAGGCAACCCATGGATCCTATCAAAGAGCTAAATTGTAGGTAAAAAGAAAATCACAGCATTATTGCTTGCATATTGGATAATGAAGTAAATCGCAGGCAAGGAAAAACAACCTACCCAGTTATGACCAAACGCTGATTCCATGGTGAGGCAACTCCACAAAAAAATGGAGGCGCCTTCATTTAAATCGATCACTGCTCCCTAGAGCCATCGATATCATAGAGGTATATTACTATCTCCTCCAAAAAATGTAGAGCTCTCTCTATGAAATTGCAGAGCTCTCCTCTCTTTTGGCAAGGATCATTTTTCCAAAATGCAGAAAGAAAGCTCCTTCCTCAAATCACAGAGAAGAACTCTCTCTTTAAATTGCAGAGCCAACTCTCTTTTAGCAAGGATCATTTTTGCAAATTGCATAGATAAAGCTCTTTTTATTAAATTCCAGAGAAAAATACTCTCCTGAATCGTAGAGCCACCTCTCTTTTAGCAAGGATCATCCCTTTCCAAATTGCAGAGATAAAGTTATTTCCTTAAATCGCAGAGACAATTACTCTCTTAAATCATAGAGCCAAATACTCTCTTAAATCACAGAGCCAAATACTCTCTTAAATCACAGAGACAAATACTCTCTTAAATTGCAGAGCCAAATACCCTCTTAAATCTCAAATCCAAATACCCTCTTAAATCGTAGATCCAAATACCCTCTTAAATCTCAAATCCAAATACCCTCTTAAATTGCAGTGCCAAATACTCTCTTAAATCATAGAGCCAAATAATCTCTTAAATCGCAGAGCCAAATACTCTCTTAAATCGCATAACCACCTCCCCTTTAGCAAGGATCATTTCTTTCCATGTTGTAGAGATAAAGCTCTTCCAAAAAGCCGAGCTCCCCCCTCATGAAACCAAAAAAAACCCTATATAAAATTTTACTCCTGTGCTGGGTAAGACCGTGGCCTTCCTATCATCTTGGCTATATTTGTTTGAACATAGCATTTTCTGTTGCAAATGTCATGAGGGATTTTGGCCAAGAAATCCCAACATTATGGTGACCATTTTTTCCCTAAAATTAAGGCGTTGAGAATTGATTTAATTCCTACCCTCGCATGACTATTACTTTTAGGAATCATTTAATTCCTCTCCT
>LPNX010199079.1:113456-126110 GCA_001517045.1 Pseudotsuga menziesii | reverse complement strand
ATATATATATAATATTAACAATGTTATTTTTTTCCATTTTCCCTTACTATAAAAATATCCATGCCCTTCTATTATTTTCCCTTTTACTTTTGACATAATTTTTTATATAAGAAAAATATTTAATCCTATCTTTTCCATTTGACATAAATTATATAATAACCCAAGTCTTTTTATATAAGAAAAGACTTAATTTTCCTTTTGACATAGTTTATATAATAAACCCATGTCTTTTTATATAAGAAAGACTTAATCTATCTTTTCTTTTTAATTTAAGGAGACTAAATCATATAGTCTCATACCCATTAATTCTTTGGGATTTTTTTCCCCTTGGTTCCTCCTAATTTACGTTTAGCCCCTCGACCCTTCTAACACGGTCACTACCATTGATAGATCATGTCTTAATTATGTTTTATTTTTAAATAGCTATCCATTTAATAGGGCTAAATTATGGCGACACAGAAATCCATGTAGGATGCCATATCCATGACGAGACTAAAGCTACGTTATCATAATTAAGGATCTTTGACCATTTTTCTGTTCTTTTCCCTCGTGGGTTCAGTTGACCGTCATTGAGCTGCGTCCAACTCTTAAGTCTCCTAGGGAACTTTGGATAGTATCAATTACAAGGTATTATTGGTAGGGCCTTAGCCTTGGGCTCCTCACCAGAAGACAAATACAATAATATTCAAAAATCTTAGAACACATTCAAGGGTCTTTTACAAGAGGGATATTACATCCTTTCCCCCCAAAAAAATAACACCGTCCTCGATGTTCCTATTTTCAACCAACATCATTCTTCTATTCTGTAGTCCTTTCTTCTTTGCGTCTTTCTGTTCTGATTGCTTGCTTTTGTATTTCGTAATCCCTCTTGATAGATGGGATTAGTTCTCCAACCTGCATTTTTAAACATATATGCATGTCTACTAATATCGACATTGACAACAATGTATAACTCAGAATCCAACAATATACAATTTTCATAATCCACAGTGGGTCCAATATACATGTCAGTTCTATTTGCCAATAAATAGAAATATTACCTCATAGGTACAAGTTTACCTGCAATGTACATACCTCTTCCCAGCATTATTCCTTTTCTGGATGTCTTCCATCCCAGCACTCCAAGTGCTAACAGTACTCCGAGTACCAACCCAAGCCACCCAACATAAGGATGATACCCTTCCTTAGGCGTATCTCTTTCTTGTGCTATTTAGGGCGCTTTTCAATTATTCTTTTCTCTGGATGTGCTCCATCCCAGCACTCCAAGTGCTAACAGTACTCTGAGTACCAATCCAAGCCACCCAACACAAGGACGATACCCTCGTATCTCCTTCTTGTGTTATTCAGGGCGCTTCACCAAGCTTAGGCACCTTCATTCTCGCACACTACCATAGCACCCAGAGGTTATTCTCTTCACAGAGCCCCCACTCTTGTGACAATCCTCTTAATGTGTGCGGAACAAGTCTTTAACCAAAATGTCTTACATATATGCATCCCTAGAATGCATAATGGTCCCTAGCTGGCCCAGGGGAGAACAGGTAGCTTTCATCCACTACCTTCATAACCACTTCCTCGTGGTGACAACTTTATGCACATGAGATCTTTCTCATATCTTCTTAACTCATTACAGTCCTAGAGATTTAGCCTTCCTCATGGCCACAATTTCCCATGCATGCAATCACTCTATAGGTGGTCAATTTATCATATTATGGATAACCCAAAAATAATCAATTATCAGAGTTTCCTAATTTGCATCAATTTTAATTTCCATTGATGAGTTATATAACCTTGTAAATCATCTAGAAAAGTTACTCCTTACTCTTTTCTGAGTAATTGAGTGCAACTTACATACGCAGGAAACTTTATATACCATAATGTACGTCGATTGTAGCAATGGTCATAATCTCGGTGAAGCCTGCAATGTTATTATGTAAACAACATCATCCACAGTTAGTCCTTGGTTGTAAAACTCGAGATTCAACAATTATATTAAGTAAAACAATGCCCATACTTAACCTCATTATCCACAGCAGTAATTATTTTTCTAACAGTCAACTCTGACTGACAGTGTTCCTCGCATATCCTGCTTGGTTAGCATATAACATTATACAACATTCATCAACTCACTTATTTTCAATATTAATATCTTTAGATAATCAAATCCATGTAAGCTCTTAAAAATGCCAATCTCAATATGACCCAAGCAACAACAATGCTATCAAATTCTCAATGGCTTTAATCAACAAGATCCTTCAATCTAGCACTAGAATCAATTCTAGGGTTCTTACTAGACTCTACAAATAGACATATGATATCAATAAGTATCCATTCCAACAATTAGTCTATTTGGCTACTAGATCAATACCAAAAATGAAAATACCGTCAAAACATCAGATAGTTCAAAAACTCTAATCTAAGCACAAGGACTATTTCTAGAACATTCACCAAAAGGAGCATGCTTCTAAGAATTCATTTCTTAACAATTATGAAGCTGGTACTTGCAACTATACAAAGACTTTTCGGTATGTGTAACATCATTCACTAATATCAAGAAATAACTTCACCAATCTGTCTCCTTAAGGATTTCAACGCTCAATCCATCATTATCATGAACATAATGAGATAGTGTTTAACTTGTATTGATATATGTCACTTTAGTGAACAAGCAAATAGGTTTAAAATACAAAAATTCAGTACCCCTATTAATGGACTTCTAACCATAAAATCATTATCAACTTTCCATCCTTCATTTTACTACCAGGTCAAGAAATGTGTCAAACCTTCCTTAAGGATTAAATCAGATCCTTAGTATTCAAATCACAAGAGAGGAGAATAGGTGTCAAAGGAAAACTCATCAATAATCAGATTTCAATTAGTATAATTTTCAGCAATCAACTACAAAAACAAATTTAGAATTGACGCCTATGTAATCAATTTAATTTGGATGCCAAATAAGGATTTCAATCTAATTATTCAACCAAAAAGGTCAATGTCGGCAATCCAACATAATCAAAGTTTACTGTCAATGTTATCAACCAAATTTTAATAGACAATGAAGTTAGATTTGAAGCAAATGATACCAATGTTAACTGACGGCATTCACTTTCAAGATTCATATACTTGATGATTTAGATAGCAATTCTTCAACAGTGTTAATGTCCAAAGAGATTGCAGAAGAAAAAAGCCTTTCAGGGTAAGATAAGCCTAGTTTCAGATGTAAGACATGGTTGTCATCAAACCACCCAAAGAGTTACGATGAGTAGATCAAGTAACCAATGATTATGCGAGTAACATGATACTTACATTTGGTTGTTCATCAAATGATTTAACTAGAATATTAGGATTGTGGAATAATTGCAAATGTAGGTCAACAGAGAAGGTGACTCTTTATGTCTGTAGGTAATTAGGTAACCCTTTAATGCTACTTTTTAACAACACTAATTACTGATTGTTACAATGTGACCTATCACAATCAACGTACATCATGTCATTAACAACAATTCAACTCCCCATTATTATTATAGTAGAAGGTACTTTCACTGAACAGGAGTTTGTCTAAGAAGACTCTTATGCCTTACCAATAATTTAATTTAAAATAATGACGAAATAGTCGTATTAACCATCCATAAATCCTTTCGAAAGAGAATCAAGGAAATAACCAGATACCTATGTACTTATGTTGTTGCCTTGACGTGGTTGTGGAAAAATAATGGCCATCTTTTGTGATCTGAGAAGAGGTTCCTCCTTCTCCTGCACAACTACAAGGTCAATAAACATTAGCGTTGGGTACAAATTAAGGTACCTAGATTGGCCGAACAATGTGAACTTGTTGATTTGATGTTATCACATAGCAGAAACTCAATTGTTAGTTAAAACGAAATATGTGGAAGCATTTTGAGCCCAATAGGCCCGAGCGTTTCAACTCTTTCTCTGGTATGCGTTTCAACTCTTTCTCTGATACCATATGTGATATACCTGTTATACCTTGATGCCATTATGTGTAAATAGGGGGTAAAATTTTTATTTTTTCTATTACTTACAAAAAGAGTCAACCCTGCTAGCCGCAGATTTTTACATGGTATTTCATATGTCCAATCAAAATGATAATGTCAAACCACGTGCATTGTAAAAAAATCAATCGAGAATTTTCTTTAATGCAAATACCCTTAAGATATTTTTCATAACCACCAGCATCTCATCATCATAGTGCCCTAAAATTGTCTTATTATACATACAATAAAACATTTAGATAACAATAGCATTCTTTGATCATCCTTTTCAGTACTACAATCATTTGCAAAACAGAATCATATGTGCAAAAATAACATGAAGAAAGTGAAACATTTTGACACAATAAACAGAGACACCCATATTCAAGTGAAGATAACAACATGAGGTGCAAACATGAAAGAGACACCGAAGTACGTGGTTCACCTAAAACTCAGGGTTACAACCACCAAACGGTTGCATCATGTGATATTTATTTTATTAAAAACGTTACAAAATCAACAACGACATCATTGCCATACTTTCTTTCGATTTTTCTCACATGGACTCTCTCACCCGAGAGTGCATAATCTATTCATTACGAAGATCAAACTACAATATGAATTTCATCAAATTTAGAATAAGTTCCATTCCGTTTCCTACACTATTGTTATCTTTATAATCCTGTCATTTTGTTCTCAAACATCTATCATTTTGTTCTACTAAATGTTTTCTAAATCAAGCTAGGATTTAATCCACAAGTTGTAGGTAGTCCCATATCTAGACATACCCAATTCAGATCCATACGAAACACGGTTTTAGTTGTATTTACACCTATTATATTTAGTATATTTAGTTCCCAAAAAACGAGGCAGAAGATATATAAATGGATTCATATCAAAAGTAATACAATCTTTGTCGTATCGATGCTAGGGTAATTTATAACTTCAGATCTATAAATCAACTAAAGTTTATGAGTAAAATCACATCTGAAGGGATATGGTCTCTATTGTATCGACACTAGGGTAAGTTATAATTTTAGATCTGTAAACTCAGACATATAGTCCAATGAAACTTTATAAACAAAATTTCCTATTATATGCCACATATATCATTTATACCTACTAGCCATTAAGGCTGGAGCCAAGCATCATACCTACAGAGGAACCAAGTCGGTACTGAAAACATCAAGCAACAAGCATCAAGTCGACGATCAAGGAAAGATTATTTTTGATAAGCATAAAGGTTCCTAAAATCGCATGCAATCAAACTTCTACAATGTATAATCGGATCCATCTCTAGATACTATAAATAAACTGCAAGCCACAAAATTAATTTCATCATCAACTTGAATCACATGAATGTAATGTAGACTTATATACAACGATTTCTACCAGATCTGCTAGCAGTAAATCGTACATAGCAAAGAAAATGTAGCTACTGAGAACATGATCTGAGTTTGAGATAGAAAATCGTTATTCCCCTTCAGATTCAAATTTACAGACTCAAGATCGTGCATAAGATGAATATTTGCAGCAAACCCATGGATCCTATCAAAGAGCTATAGTGCAGGTAAGAAGAAAATCGTAGCATTATTGCTTGCAGATCAGATAATGAAGTAAATTGCAAGCAAGGAAAAACAACTTACCCAGTTATGACCAAGCACTGATTCCATGGTGAGACAATTCCACGCAAAAATGGAGGCGCCTTTATTTAAATCGATCACTGACCCTTAGATCCATCGATATCACAGAGGTATATTACTATCTCCTCCAAAAATGTCAGAGCTCTCTCCATGAAATCGTAGAGCCCTCCTCTCTTTTGGCAAGGATCGTTTTTCCAAAATGAAGAGAGAAAGCTCCTTCCTCAAATTGCAGAGAAGAACTCTCTCTTTAAATCACAGAGCCACCTCTCTTTTAGCAAGGATCATTTTTCCAAATTGTAAAGATAAAGCTCTTTTTCTTAAATCACAGAGAAAAATACTCACCTAAATCGCAAAGCCACCTCTGTTTTAGCAAGGATCGTCTCTTTCCAAATTGCAGAGATAAAGTTCTTTCCTTAAATCATAGAGACGATTACTCTCTTAAATTGTAGAGCCAAATACTCTCTTAAATCACAGAGACAAATACTCTCTTAAATCACAGAGACAAATACTCTCTTAAATTGTAGAGCCAAATACTCTCTTAAATCACAGAGACAAATACTCTCTTAAATCACAGAGACAAATACTCTCTTAAATCGTAGAGCCAAATACTCTCTTAAATCGCAGAGCCAAATACTCTCTTAAATCGCAGAGCCAAATACTCTCTTAAATCGCAGAGCCAAATACTCTCTTAAATCGCAGAGACAAATACTCTCTTAAATCGCAGAGACAAATACTCTCTTAAATCGCAGAGACACCTCTCCTTTAGCAAGGATCGTTTCTTTCCATATTGTAGAGATAAAGATTTTCCAAAAAGTCGAGCTACCCCCTCATGAAACAAAAAAATACCCTATATATAATTTTACTCCTGTGTTGGGTAAGACCGTGCCCTTCCTATCATCTTGGCCAGATTTGTTTAAACATGGAATTTTCCATTCCAAATGTCAAGAGGGATTTGGGCCGAGAAATCCCAAGATTATGGCGACTGTTTTTGCCCTAAAATTAAGGCGTTCAGAATTGATTTAATTCCTACCCTAGAATGACTATTACTTTCAGGAATCATTTAATTCCTCTCCTCCTGTCAAGCTAGAATTAATGTATGAATGTAGGAATTAATTCTTTATTTTTAAACTCCTTCCTCAATCCATCATAACCATATATATATATAATATTAACAATGTTATTTTTTTTCATTTTCCCTTACTATAAAAATATCCATGCCCTTCTATTATTTTCCCTTTTACTTTTGACATAATTTTTATATAAGAAAAATATTTCATCCTATCTTTTCCATTTGACATAAATTATATAATAACCCAAGTCTTTTTATATAAAAAAATACTTAATTTTCCTTTTGACATAGTTTATATAATAAATCCATGTCTTTTTATATAAGAAAGACCTAATCTATCTTTTCTTTTTAATTTAAGGTGACTAAATCATATAGTCTCATACCCATTAATTCTTTGGGATTTTTTTCCCCTTGGTTCCTCCTAAGTTTACGTTTAGCCCCTCGACCCTTCTGACAAGGTCACTACCATTGATAGATCATGTCTTAATTATGTTTGATTTTTAAATAGCTGGCCATTTAATAGGGCTAAATTATGGTGACATAGGAATCCCTGTAGGATGCCATATCCATGATGAGACTAAAGCTACATTATCGTAATTAAGGCTCTTCGACCATTTTTCTGTTTTTTTCCCTCGTGGGTTCAGTTGCCCATCATTGAGCTGTGTCCAACTCTTAGGTCTCCTAGGGAACTTTGGATCGTATCAATTACAAGGTCTTACTGGTAGGGCCTTGACCTTGGGCTCCTCACGAGAAGACAAATACAATAATATTCAAAAAGCTTAAAACACATTCAGGGGTGTTTTACAAGAGGGATATCACAAGGGTTTACACCCCTAGAAGACACAGAGAAACATTGATTTTTATGTAAGAGGGCTAACCCTCTATTTTTCCAACCCTCAGTTGAGGTCTAGAGCTCGATTGAGCTCTTAACCAAACCTCAACTGAGTGTTTCTCAAACCCTCGATCGAGGTCCTAACAAACCCTCGATCGAGGTTCTGGGATGTAAATAATTTAAACATTATGTGATTTGGATTTGGTGAAATCTGCGAATAATAAATATCTTAGAAAATTAATCCAAAAAACAACCATGACATTGCGAGCTTATTCTACCAATAGACCTTTCCTCAATTTACAAACCACCACGGGGCCAACGGTTTGAGAAATTGATTGTTAAAAGTTTTTTAATGTTCATTAAACTACTTCAAGACACAAAATAGGACTTGAATGGAGCACTACTGGGGGCAGTGGGTTTTCCCTAGATTTTATGTTAAATATTAGTTGTGGAGTAATTGGTGTTATAGATGTGATTGATTGGAGTCAAAGATGTTATTAATCACATCTATAACCCAATTACTCTGTGACCTATATTCAACAGACGAAGTGAAAAACATTACAGTTTTGTTGCCTATTTATAGGTGGTTAAAGATGCTCGATCGAGGTCTTTTTTAACACTCGATCGAGCGTTTATTTAACCCTCGATCAAGGTCTTGAACCATTGACCGAGTGTTTATTAGAAGCTCAATCGAGCGTTTAATAAAAGCTCGATCGAGGGTTTAATAAAAGCTCGACCGAGGTACATTTTTTTGTTTTTGATGAAATCATCTTGCCAAAAATTGTAACCCACCTCCGTGGATGCACCCTAATGTATAAAGGTAAATAAACCGTGGATATAAACCTTGCATTGACAAAGTTGTTGTAGATTTAATTATTGGCAGGGTTTAGACATTTAAGGGTTTATTTTAGTCTATTGTGTCTTTATTTATAGTGGTCGTGGACATGGAATACACTATATTTGATATTGAGGGTCCTACAACCTATGTGTAATTAACTGGTTATTAAATATGACCTACAAGTGAACATAGCACAATGTGGTCTTGCAAAGAACTCTACATGATTTGCTCCTGGTCGTTCTATGGAAAAGGGGTTTATTATTTGTATTGATTTTGATTTGGGAAAACTGAGTGTCCACAAAATTTGATCCTGCGACCTCAATGCACTTACATGGTTCTTTATTTAATTACTATAATGTTACTTTGGTTATTGTTTATATGATTGCTGTGAGTATTATTAGATGGGACTAAGTCATAGACCAACGAATGGTCTCGATACTTGCTTGGTTTATTTGATTACGATAATTTTTATTTTAATGGAAACGATTTGGTATTTAGCGTACGTTTATTTATGCAGACCTTGAAAGGTCTTCACTGCATTTTATCTTAGATTTAGTATGGGATATTTATAATTTGTGCTTAGATGTAAATATTATGTTGGTAGATTAGATTTATAATTCTATTCCATAACCGTTAGTATATATATATTTTCCAATAGTATACTGGTTATATACTAATAGTATACTGGTTAGTTTCTTGTTCTTCTAACTAGATTATGCTAAAAGTAATTCTAAGTTCTAGATGAAGCTTTATATATGAACTAATTTAAACATGGCTCTTCTGACAAATGAAATATGTCAGTAGAGTAAATAGGTCAAGAACATCTATGTAATAGATTTGAAATAAAACCTAGTTTGTAGGAAACATAGTTTAAGCAGTGAAGATAATACAGAAGTAAAACTAAGGTGCAAAACCCTGGATAAATATTTATACATGAATTAACTTTACAGAAGGAATAAGATGAACAGACCCTGAATAAATCTAGCATATGAAATAAATTATAGCCTAGGGTTATGATTTAAAATGTAAACCCTAGAAGATTTTAAGAGAAGACAAACACATAGGGTTAGAAAATATAATGTAAACATTTACCTAATTTATCCAACATTTATTCTAGTAAATGAAATAGGCAGTATAAGATCTCATACCTATAAATTTAAGCTCCTTTAATGGATGAAAATTGCACACTCAAATAACCAGCATTAACAATTCATAAGCAGACTCTGACCTCTGTCTTAGATGACCGAATCACTTTGGAACTACCACGTTCCACTCGACCATGACCTGGAACCATTCCTAGTTTCAATCCCGACCCCCCCGAGCTAGTTCAAACATGCAATTAGCTTAGAACTCCTAAGGTAAGGTTTCCTAGCTGGTATATTAGGTGTGGATCAATTCTTCTTTTTTTCTTCTTCATGGAAATGTTCTCCAAGAATTCACTTGAGAAATAAATAGGCAGAATAATGACTCCAAAAGATAGATCAGAACCCCAAGCCTTTCCTTGGCTTGAGACTTTATAGATAGAGTTTTTAGTCAAAGGAGAAGTTAAATCAAGAATCCTTGATTTCTTCATTTAACCCTTTTTAATTAATTTGGGTAATTTTTAATATTTAAACTTAGGAACTTTTAACTAGTTCCTAATTTAGACTTTTGTAGGCATTATACTATTTATTATCTTTTAGTAATAAATAATAATGGATGGACCTTTTCTTTGTTTCTTTCATCATCGATATTATTACTATATTTATTCTTTATACATACCATGTATAAAATACATAATAATATAACATTTATTAACATTTGTCTTTGGGCATCATATACCTGTTGGCACCCCAACAAATTCCCTTGATTTTGACAAAATAAAGTGGCCCTAACTAGAATTTTGTAAATATTTAGCCTTTAGTTTTATTTCAATTTACTTTTCTTGATTGGGCTTGTGATTTCATTTGCTTCCTTTGAGTTGTTCTCTCACCTTTTATGTCGCATTTTCTTCGACTTGGATTTTATGGAAGATGATCTAATGAGCTTACACTTTCTCAAGTCTTGGCTTTGGGATATTCATAGTTAAAGCTTCTATTGGCTTTTCATGCGATGATAATTTGATGACATTGTGCCAAAGCAGTTAGTGAAAATTCATTAGTTTAAACAATACTTGCATATCCTTATCCAAACCGTCCACAATCTTCTCAATTTTAAGTTTATCATGCATAATTGATTTGTGAGTACTTTGACGGATCATGGAAAATTAATTGCAAATTCAATTTCTTTATTTTCAACAATTTCATTTACATCTCAAAACATTTCATATTAAAGAGTTGACACAAACCTTCACTCTTGGAATTTGCATGATATATTATTATTTTATTTCAATTTTTAAAAAATAACGCATTTTCCTTCTTTTAAATATTTATGTCAACTAGTAAAAGTTTTGGTGAACTTACGATTTTCATTAATTTAAAATAAAGAACTTTAAAAAACTAAATATTAATATAATATTTGAAATTGGCTTTTATAAGTTCTTTTATTAAAATTTTAAGTTTATCATATATACTTATGACATAATCATAGTTTGATCTATATTTTAATGGTGAATTACATTAAAGTTGCAAAACCAAATGAAACATTCCTCTCATATAAAAATTGAAGTAAAATGTCATATGGTTAATTATTACTTTTAACATGATCATTTGTTACGTGGAGGATATATATAAGTTTGGAAAATGATAACTAACCCTTTGTTTTGATTCATTCACATCAATTGAAGAAGCTGGACCAATATTAATGAAAAAAAAAATTACATAATGTTGTCACTTCATCATGCAGATTCAAAGCAGCATACAAAAAAGGAAAATTAATTTATATAGTTCCTTTTAATTAAAGAGCTTTGATTCTTTTGGCATGTAAACATAAAATAAAACTTAAATTTGTAATTCTTTTAACACAAGATTTCATACAAAGCACATGGCATAAAGGTATATAATGCTAGATTATTTTAACCATTTGTTTTTGTGTAGTTTATGATATGAATGAATATAAAATAAAATAAATATTACTATCAAATGCAACTAAATTTAAGAGAATAAGACAACAATTTACTAATGCATTCAAATGTGTCATTCTACTTACTAATTGCCCATTAAGGAGGAAGCTTGAACATCAATTCCATTAACACAGTTTTGACGATTATGGTGTCATCTTGAGTTTGAGTTTAAAAAGAGATCGTTCACTTATCACCGAAGTATTGGCAATATCAAAATTCCTGGAGCAAGGATCGTTGAAGTTAGAAGAAAATTTGACACGCAATTGTAGAAGATGCTACGACTGGAAAATCATTGGTTGTTGCTCATCTGAATTTGTTGTTCCTACAAGAAAGCTTGGAAAAGATGCTACAATTATGTTCTCTTTTCTAGATGTTGTCCCAGAAATGATTTGATGTTGCCACGAGAAGACCCGTCTCATTAGTGCTTAGTGGGATCTACTATGATATTCATTTAGTCTCACTGGTCAATAAAATCTGCCACTGATCTACGGAACATTAAAGGAAGATATTCTTTTTAAAATTTCTCTTATCCTCGCTTTTTATTTCCCTATAGTTTATTTACTTTCTCTATCATTCTTGCAGGTTTAGCGATGAAGATGTATAAAGTTACAATGGAATCATTTTCTATAAAAATATCTGATATTATGGTCAACTGAAGATGATGTGGGAAGAGAAACTCATAAAAAAGAAAATGCTTGACCATTCAGAATTATTCTAGTAGTTCACAGGTTTTGATGAGTTAAAGAGATAATAGAACCAGATTCTCGTCATTTTTCTGGTAACAATTTTCAACAGCAAACTGCGGACAAATGAAGATGAAATAACAAATTTTGAGACATGGGTTTTTTGCTGAATGGTCTTATTTACTAGACTTGAGTGGAATTTCCTAAAAAAAGTGAAGAATATAGGAGATATTTAGGGTGTTCTGAACACGTTTTCTCTAGTGGCGGCCAGCAAGGAAAGTCAATTAAGCTTCTGTTTGTTTTATTGCTTATTTAAATAATAGAAGAGAGGAAAATGGGAGATGGGGGGGGTCTCTAGAGATCTGGAGATGAATTTATTGTCTTCAAAAATCATTTTTCTTTTCTGTAAACTTTGCTTTGAAGGAGAAGAATTGAGGAGATACTGCTAGGAGAACGCTGGGAGAATTAGAGGGAATTTCTTCCCAAAAAATTATGTTTTCGTTTCTCTTAATATAGGGCGATGGAGTATTGAAAGAAAATATTTATTATAAATATTATTA
>LPNX010199079.1:66273-112710 GCA_001517045.1 Pseudotsuga menziesii | reverse complement strand
TTAGTTATTAATTAATAGAGCATCACAGAATAAATTAAAAGTAGTTATCTATTTTAATTTTCTATTGTTGTGCATATTCAACAAAGTGATTTTATGATAATGATTTAAATATTTTCATTTGAATTGTAATTGTCTATCTCTTTGTTTATATGAATCATTAATTGATAATTAATTTAGTTTTCCAAGTTGCTCTCAGCTAAGATAGGATAGCTAGTTGATTGTTATTTTAGTTTATTTTAATAGGTGTTAAATAGCATTAGGTTAGTTTGATAAAATGTAAAAATCTTTTAGTCAAAATATCTTAAAACAAAACCTCAAAATGAGAGACTTTCTTCAGAAAGAACTTTAGGATAACTTAGACTTAGAAAACTAACTCTAGGGTTTATTTTAAGAATTAATAAAATTTAGGATAAATTTTACTGAATTTTTACGTTCTCCTTAAGAGGATAAATTCAGTTGGTAGCAGGACCATAGCCTGTGAGATTTTTCCATTCCAAACACACCGGGAGTTGTTCTAAGTGACTTGTGTGGGCTTAATCTCCTTAAGTTGACCAAGTCAGAAAATACAACCAACAATACCATGATCCCTAGAATTATGACACTAATTCATTAAGGTCAAATAGGTAGATGGTTAAGTCTACTAGGCTAGGAAACTTTAAACATGATTGCAAGTTGGATTCCCTCGTATAACATGATAGTTCTTCAATACTTGATGAGAATACATAAATTTGAAATTTCATTTAATCATTTATAAATAATTTAGATGAGATCAATATTTTCCTCGACTTGTTTTTACTCAGAAATCATTAATTCTTTTCAGTAACTCCTTGCGCTTACGAGAGCCCATACTCAATGCTAAAAACATGGATTTACAAACTTAGTGAAATTCTAGATCTCTTTGCTCAACACTATTGCCAGGATGTACTTGTACGGTACATGTAGCTATACAATGGCCAAGGATCTGATGTTCTAGATCTTATGCTCAACATCAACATGGAAGGCTCTAGGGCTTATTCCCAAAACTTCCAATTTATCTTTTCATGTGTTCCAAAGCTTCACGCTCAACACAAATATAAATACTCATGTGATCTAGAGCTTCTCCCTCAAGAAAACATCAATTACTCATGTGCTCCAGAGATCCTCACTCAACACAAAACATCTCATCAATCATGTGCTTCAAGGTCCATGCCCAAAAAAAACAAGCATATATATATATATATCATCAATAATTGGCTTACGCCCAATATATAAAACAAATCATCATGTTCATATGCAGTGGGGTATTTGACAAAATATATCAAAATAAAACATCAAGATAACATCATAATCAATAGGCTCATGCCTATAGGTGTTAGGTCATAAATTAGGGATATTACATCCATCCCCGCTTAGTACAACACCGTCCGTGGTGTTCTAGGGACTCAAAATGATATCATGAAACAAGGTGGGGTAAGCTTTTCTCATGGTGGCTTTATTCTCCCAAGTAGCCTCATCGGCTTCGAAGTGCTTCCATTGCACTTTCAACTGGACTACGATGCGCTTCTTGAGCTGCACCTCTCTCTTTTCCAATATATGAATAGGTTTAGGGGAAAAATCCCCTCCAGGTTCCACCTATAATAAGGACCAATAAACTACATGTTTAGTATCATAAACATATTTCTTTAATAATGATGCATGGAAAACATTGTGGAATCTTATGTGTACAGGTAATGCTAGTTCATATGCCACTGGTCCTCTGTTGGACAGTATTTCAAAAGGTCCACAAAACCTAGGTGCTAACTTACCACACCTTCCCAATATCAATGAGCTCTGTTTTTCTTTTACTTTCAAGTAGACATGGTCACCTATTTGATAATATTTATCTTTCCTTTTCTGATATGCGTAACTTTTCTGGTGGTCTTGTGCTTCTTTAAGGTTCACTTGGACCTTGGTAACCAACTGTTCCAAGTCCATTAATAAATCAGGCCCTAACATGAGCCGATCCACCAGGCTATCCCAAGTAACTGGTGTTCTACACTTCTATCCATAGAGTACTTCAAAGGGACTCATATTGGAGGAAGCCTGATAACCGTTGTTATACGTAAACTATGCAAGATGCAAGATAGTCTTCCCATTTAGTGGGGTTGTTCATGACATACATCCTAAGCATGTCCTCAACAATCTGGTTTACTCTTTCTATCTTCCCATCTATTTGCAGGTGATAAGCAGTGCTAAAGTTCAACTGTGTTTCTAATCCGGAGAATAAAGATCTCCAAAAGTTTTTGGTAAACTTAGCATCTTGATATGAGCTGATTGCCTTGGGTATCCCATGTAATCTAAATATATCATTCAAGAAGATATTGGGCAATGTGTAACATACCCCAATATAATGAGTTGGTCGCTCAGTGGAAAAAAAATAAATTCCAAATAATAAATTATTTACAAGATGACCATCTATAAACAATGTTCATAAAGGCTTCATGGGATATGCTAAAACAATCTTCATTCAGTTAAAGATATAAACTGGTATACGTATAGAACAACATTTGTTAACTTCTATATAAAAACATTCGTACCTTTCATGTCTTATCACACAACGAATTATTTCCAATAAAAACAAGAGAACCTTCGTTATAATATATTAAGATTTTCTAGAGCTCCCCCAGCATAAGACTGTTCTCTTAGTGACCATAAATATATATTTCCTGTCAAAAGGAGATGCTCTACATTCCGAGTTACATACAAATTCATTCTTAATATGACAAATATACTTGTGACACTGTTTACCATAAACCAATAGGTTAGGGGAAGTGGATAAGCGCTAAACACCCTTCGACAACTTTATATATTAGCATCATGATCAAAAGAAGTTGATATTCGAATAATGAATTGGGAACAACAATTTTTCACAGTCGTTTAGCATTCTAAAAGAGATGAACCAGCAACAAGAAGAGTTTAAAGAAAAGATACCAAATACAGGAGGAAAATATATCCAGCAATGAAAACATGAGAGACGTCGATGTTCATGTTGTTCGCCCAAATTTGGGCTATGTCCACCAAGAGAGAGAGAGAGCACCTTCTATTAATTTCTCAAGTGAGAGTTACAAGCTGTCATACAGCTATTACATCATTGATTTTCTGCTTCCTTGAAGCCTTGAATCTTCTCTCATAGCTATAATCAGTTCCAACTTAAAAAAGGGTCTGAGCTGTTAAAGAAAAACCATACCACAAACTCCTTTCATCTTAGGTGCCAGAACTAGGGTAACTATTCCAACCAGGGACTTGGACTGGGTTTCATCATTTTCTCAGAGATGTCATTCGATTAACAAAGATCATAGAGAGATAAACCCTACTGGACGGCTTAATATTCCTCTGACCTCTCCAGTGAACCAAGAAACCGTCAAAAAGTGTCGTAAACTCAAACCTGTGTTGCTTCACAGAAAAAGAAGGATTTCCAGAAAGGGTTTGGAAGAAAACCCTAGGATTTTGGCGAGCATTTACCAAACAAAACAAGAGATTGGTCATAGGTTATATTCTCATGGATTCACACTTGCAACATAAGATACAGTTCCTCCCTAGGAGAGCTCGATCAATAGCTCACTGTCGCTATTTTCTGTGTTTCTCTTTTTCCTATACAATGAAAAGAACCAAACTATTTAAGACTCCTATCCATCTCCATCTTGTTATCACTCTTCAAACCTTGGATCGCAAATGGAAGGCCATTTCACCTCCAGAAAAATGCACACGTTAAGGGAGAAGGGTTTTCTGGTTTTCTTAAAAGTCAAAATGCAGGCTTTTATGTTGCTGAGACCTAGAGTTCAAGGTAAGAAAACTCGCGCTTGGTTCATAAAATTTGAATTACAGGTAGAGAGTGTTCTCCCCTCATGCAGAACTATCGATTGGCATTCAATATCTCCAGCGCCGAACACAACCATCCAAAATACTCTAAAACAAAAAGGGTAGCACCAACATGTCATACAAAGCAAAGGGTTTTTCTCTTTAAGAATAAGAACTTGGGAAGCAAAACTCCATCACAGTAATCCTAAAATCAAATAAAAAAAACAAGGGTAACACCTCTTGCAGTCAAAGGGTAAATCTTCCAACACCCCGAGGCTAGAAAAAAATGACTTTCAGATATAATTATATAAGGATAATACCTTGAGACCATAAGCAAAGCACGCCTGCTTGGTTCATAGTTCTTAACATCAAGTTCGTTGCTCATGAAGGCTCAGTCCATGAGTGAGGCGATTTAAAAACTGGCTACAACATACCCAATGATATAAATATATATATAAAATCCAAAAGACCAGTAAGGAAGAAAAACACCCTAAATTGTAAACCAAGATCTGTGAAAACTAGGATTCCTATCAAAGGAACAGTGATCTTAGTCTGATAGAAGTCTGGCACTGAGTAGCTTGGGTCTTAAACTAAGGTTATTGATTACCACTCTACTAGAACACACACACACACACACACACACACACACACACACACACACACACACACACCGACACACACACACATATATATATAAAATTCAACTATAAAACAACCCATACCAGGCAGATCCAAGCGTAAGAAGGTCGGCTCATACCAGGTTTAGTACCTTCATTTTGAAGAACTGCTCCAAGGCTAAAGTGGAAGCTTAGAGGGTCCAAATATTACCTAAATAAGAGCAGTACTGGCCAAGGTAATTCCATCGATTATTTCCAAGTGCCCCCGTTACTTCTTCTTCCCCCCCTTCAAATAAAAAAAAAGGAGAACGTCTATTTCCCCACTCTATCCCTATTTTAAGGCAAAAATTCTGCCATTTACTTAGCCGAGATAGGTTTTCCTCTGTCTTGCAATAATTCACGCAGCCATTTGAATTCTTCAGGGCATGCGTCCAACCCACAACCACTCAAATTAATAGTAAGGGAAATGTCTATTGAACAAATTAATAAATATTTGTTGGAGGGGAGTAACTAAATTTATTCCCTCTGGCGATCATAGAAATGGAGAATATTCCTTTCCTAGGTAGGTGTTATAATTATCAGTAGGATTATTCCTCAATAGGAAAAACTCCCCATTTCAAATATGTGTATCATTACTACATATAAATTATTAAGTCTTTATAAAAATAGTCTCCTTAGACGATATGTTATCGAATGGTTGGATGAAGTAAGGGTGGAGGTAATAATTACCTTTTTTGAATTGCAAGGGCTATGACTTATAGTCCTTTCAGCAGTTAATACTCAAAATCCTTAACTCCTTTATGTCCTCATTAAAAGGACTTCAACTCCCTCTATCATGGCTTAACCATAATAGGGTTATTTACTCAGCTACGATATCATGGCTGGGATAAAATTTAGCGAAGTACGAATCCCTTTTAGGGAGGACCTTATTTCTGAAACTGACATACTTCAAATGATAAATAAGTCTGAGCTATCACTTTTGGCTCTTTTAGTTGTTAGCCTTTAGCCCTTTTTGGGCATAGTGGAATGTCGTTTAATGGCGTCCACACACTAGGTCTCCTGCGCTCGTCTTTTTAGGTAAGTAATTCATATTGAGTTCTAGTTCTTGTTTCTGGTAAGGCCTTGGCCTTGAGCTCCTCACCAGAACAATTACAATTAACATTTTTTCAATTCTAAAGCATTCAAGGTATAATAAGAAGGATATTACATCCTCCTTCCCTTGAAATTAACAATGTCCATGGTGTTCCAATTTACATCCAATTTGTTGCTTCTCATGAGTCAACTTTCTTGCTTAGTCTGCCTCGTTTTGACCTCTGTCGATCTTTCACATTCCTTATTAAGTTGCTATCATTCAAGACCTGTAGTTTCCTGCACAAGGTTCGGGTCTAGCCCAAGTTTTTATTCAGTAAACCAGGTCCAAAATTATCATTCAACTTAAACAAAAGCCATAGATCCTATAACAATATACAATTTATGGGACACTTTCTGCAATTTATTCATCAATAAAACACAATTACTATCCTTTGGGTGTTGGTCTTATTTCCAACCCTTGGATAGTTATGTCATCCTCGACCTTGAGGAACATCCTTTCTTTACATTACACATTAAACATGTAATAGTCTAATTACTTGGAAATTCGTTAATACAATTTTTGTTCGTTATGTTTTAGAAACTCTCCCTTGAGTTTCTTTTCCATTCTTGTGTGGACTAAATATAATTCTAAGGTTACTCTCCTCAGTGACATCAAACAGCGTCCTGTCTTTCCAGATGTCCAAATTTTTTCCTAGGTCTTTTTGCCACACCATATGCCTAACACCAATGTGCTCATTTGGCAATCGCTTGCCAAACATCATTGTGCTCCTGCAGCATATATTCCTAACACCAATGTGCTCACACGGCAATCACTTTCCTAACACCACGGTGCTCCCGCAACATCCAAATTTTTCTTGTTCGTATTTAGTATAAATTTTAACCCTGATTATTGCAATGCACACTCCTTTGTGCTTTCCTGACTTTACTGTCATTGTCTCGATTCGTGAATCGGCTACATGGCTAGTCAATGCATTCATCCATAACCCAAAATTTCAATAATCAATTATCAGAATTTCATAATTTGCACTCATTTTTAATCGTCATTCACGAATTATACAACCTTGTAAATCATCTAGAAAAATTACTCCTTACACTTTTCTGAGTAATTGAGCGCACTACATACATAGGCGGATTTATATACCATGATTGTAGCAATGGTTATAATCTTGGCGAAGCCTGCAATGCTAGTATGTAAACAACATCATCCACAGTTAGTCCTTGGTTATAAACCTCGAGATTCGACAATTAAGTAAAAAATCACCCATACTTAAGTATGGGTGATATTGAAAATAAGTGAGCTGATGAATGTTCCTGGCATATCCTTCAATGTTAGTATACAACATTATATAGCATTCATCAGCTGACTTATTTTCAATATCAATATCTTTAGATAATCAAATCCATATAAGATCTTAAAATGCCAATCACAATATGACCCAAGCAACAACAATGCTATCAAATTCTCACTGAATTTTAAAACACGATTACCAACAAGATCCTTCAATCTAGCCCTAGAATCAATTCTAGGGTTCTTACTAGAATCTAAAAATAGACACACGATATCAATAGGCGTCTATTCCAACAAATAGTCTATTTGGATATTAAATCAATACCCAAAATGATAGTACCATCCATGAGCTAATCAAAACATAAGATAGTTTCAAAATCAAAACTCCAATCCAAGGAACAAATTCTATAACATTCACCAATAAGAGCATGATTCCAAGAATTCATTTACTTAACAATTATGAAGCTGGTACTTGTAACTATACAAAGACTTTTCAGTATGTATAACATCATTCACCAATATCAAAAAATAGCCCTAGCGAGATCAACAAAGATCAAGAAATAAATTTGTCAATCTATCTCTTTAAGGATTTCAACGCTCAATCCAACATTTTCATGAACATAAAGAGATAGGGTTTGACTTGTATTTATATATGTCACTTTAGTGAATAGGGAATAGGTTTAAAACAAAAAACTTTGATACCTCTATTTATGGATTTATAACCACAACATCGTTATCAACTTTCAATCCTTGATTTTACTACCATTTCAAGAAATGTGTCAAACCTTGTTTAAACATTAGATCAGATCCTTAGTATTCAAATCGCAAGAGAGGAGAATAAGTGTCAAAGGAAAATTCACCAATGTTTAGATTTCAATTAGTATAGAAATCAACTATAAAAAAACAAATTCAGAATTGATGGCTATGTAATCAATTTAATTTAGAAGCCAAATAAGGATTTCAATCTAAATATTCAACGAAAAGGTCAATGTATTACATATATCAGCAGCAATCCAAATTTCAATAGGCAATGAACTCCAATGTTAAGTGCAAAGTTGTTGGAGGACTCACGGCATTCACTTTCAAGATTTATATACTCGATGATTTTGATAACAAAAGCAATTTCTTCAACAGTGTTAATGCCCAAAGAGATTACAAAGGAAACAAGCCTTTCAAGGTAAGATAAGCCTAGTTTCAGATGTATGACATGGTTGTCATTAAACCACCCAAAATGTTACGATGAGTAGATCATCCATAACGTTACGATGAGTAGATCAAGTAACCAATAATTATGTGAGTAAACTAGGCCATGATACTTGCATCTCGTTGTTCATCAAATTATTTAACTAGAAAAATAGGCTTGTGGAATAATTGCAAATATAGGACAGCAGAGAATGTGACTCATTAGCTCTTTAGGTAATTAGGTAACCCTTTAAATGCTACTTTT
This sequence comes from Pseudotsuga menziesii, assembly GCA_001517045.1. Taxonomy (NCBI): domain Eukaryota; kingdom Viridiplantae; phylum Streptophyta; class Pinopsida; order Pinales; family Pinaceae; genus Pseudotsuga; species Pseudotsuga menziesii. The sequence goes on along the minus strand of LPNX010199079.1, from coordinate 104,450 downwards.
TAACAAAACTATTCACTATGTTTACAATGTAACCTATCACAACCCACATGGAACTCTAAGAATCATACATCATGTCATTATCACAATTTAACTCCCACTTTATTAATATAGTAGAAGGTACTTTCACCGACCAGGAGTTTGTCTCAGAAGACTCTTCTATGATACCAATAATTTACTTGTGTAGTTTAAATAATGACGAAACAGTCGTATTAATCATTCATAAATCCTTTCGAAAGAAAATCAAGGAAATAACCAGATACCTATGTACTTATGTCATCAGCTTAATGTGGAAGTGGAAAAAAATAATGAGCATCTTTTGTGATCTAAGAAGAGATTCCTCCTTCTCTTGCACAACTACAAGGTCAATAAACATTTGCGTTAGGCACAACTTAAGGTACCTGGATTGGCCGAACAATGTGAAATTGTTGATTTTCTGTTATCACCGAGCAAAAACTCAATCAGTAGTTAAAATTAAATATGCGGAAGCATTTTGAGCCCAATAGGCCCAAGCTTTTCAACTCTTGCTTTGATACCACCTGTAAGATACACCAATATAATGAGCTGGTCGCTGGAAAAAAAAATTCAAAATTCAAAATTATTTACAAGATGACCATCTATAAACAATGTTCATAAAGGCTTCATGGGATATGCTGAAACAATCTTCATTCAGTTAAAGATATAAAATGGTATATGTATAGCACAACATTTGTTAACTTTTATACAAAAACATTCGTACCTTTCATGTCTTATCACACAACCAATTATTTCCAATAAAAACAAGAGAGCCTTCGTTATAATATATTAAGATTTTATGGAGCTCCCCCAGCATAAGACTGTTCTCTTAGTGACCATAAATATAGATTTCCTGTCAAAAGGAGATGCTCTACATTCCGAGTTACAGACACATTCATTCTTAATATGACAGTTATACTTGTGACACTATTTACCATAAAACAATAGGTTAGGGGAAGTGGATTACCGCTAAACACCCTTCGACAACTTTATATATTAGCCTCATGATCAAAAGAAGTTGATATTCCAATAATTAATTGGGAACAACAATTTTTCACAGTCGTTTAGCATTCTTAAAGAGACGAACCAGCAACAAGAACAGTTTAAAGAAAAGATACCAAATATAAGAGGCAAATATATCCAACAATGAAAACATGAGAGACGTCGATGTTCATGTGGTTCACCCAGCTTTTGGCTACGTCCACCAAGAGAGAAAGAGCACCTTCTATTAATTTCTCAAGTGAGAGTTACAAGCTGTCATATAGCTATTACATCATTAATATTCTGCTTCCTTGAAGCCTTGAATCCTCTCTTATAGTTATAGTCAGTGCCAACTTCAAAAAGGGTCTGAGCTGTTAAAGAAAAACCTAGGACTATTTAGGCATTCAAGACAGGGCTCTGAAATCCCAATAACCTAGATCAACTTGGCATCAGGGTTGAAGTGGCATTTACTATTAATTCATAAAAATATTTTTAACTGTTTAGAAAAAGACAACCCGAGATTGAGAGGGCGGTAACACATACCACAAACTCCTTTCAACTTAGGTGCCAGAACTTGGGTAACTATTCCAACCAAGGACTTGGATTGGGTTTCATCCTTTTCTCAGAGATGTCATCCGATTAACAAATATAGTAGAGAGATAAACCCTACTAAATGGCTTAATATTCCTCCGGCCTCTCTAATGAACCAAGACAACGTCAGCAAGTGTCGTAAGCTCAAACCTGTGTTGCTTCACAGAAAAAGCAGGATTTCCAGAGAGGGTTTGGAAGAAAACCCCAGGAGTTTTCCAGAATTTACCAAACAAAAAAAGGGAGTGGTCACAGGTTATATTCTCGTGGATTCACACTTGCAACATAAGATACAATTCCTCCCTAGGAGAGCTCGATCGAGAGCTCGCCGTTGCTATTTTCTGTGTTTCTCTTTTCCCTATATGATGAAAAGAACCAAAATATTTAAGACTAGTACCTATCTCCATTTTGTTATCACTCTTCAAACCTTGGATCACAAATGGAAGGCCGTTTCACCTCCAGACAGATGCACACGTTAACGGAGAAGGGTTTTCTGGTTTTCTTAAAAGTCAAAATGTAGGATTTTATGTTGCCGAGACCTAGAGTTCAAGGTAAGAAAACCCGCGCTTGGTTCATAAAATTTGAAGTGTAGGAAAAGAGTTTTCTCCCCTGACACGGAACTCTCGATTGGCATTCAATATCTCCAGCGCTGAACGCAACCAGCCAAAATACTCTAAAACAAAAGGGTAGCGCCAAAATGTCATCCACGGCAAAGAGTTTTTCTCTTTAAGAATAGGAACTTGGGCAGCGAAAAGCCATTGTAGTAATCCTAAAATCAAATAAAAAAAAGGGTAACACCTGTCGCAGTGGAAGGGTAAATCTCCCAACACCCCGAGGCTGGAAAAAAATGACTTTCGGATATAATTCTATAAGGATAATACCTTGAGACCATAAGCGAAGCACGCCCTCTTGGTTCACAGTTCTTAACATCAGGTTCGCTACTCATGAAGGCTCAGTCCATGAGTGAGGTGATTCAAAAACTGGATACAACATACCCAATGATATAAATATATATATATAATCCAAAAGACCAGTAAGGAAGAAAAACACCCTAGATTGTAAACCTAGAACTGTGAAAACTAGGATTCCTGTCAAAGGGACACCGATCTCCGTCTGATAGAAGTCTGGAACTCTGTAGCATGGTCTTAAAATAAAGTGAAGGCTTACCACTTTACCAGAATACATATATATATAAATAAAATTCAACTATAAAACGACCCATACCAGGCAGATCCAAGTGTAAGAAGGTCGGCTCATACCACGTTTAGTACCTTCATTTTGAAGAACCGCTCTGAGGCTAAAGTGGAAGCTTAGAGGGTCCAGATATTACCCAAATAAGAGCCTGGGTGCAGTCTTGGCCAAGGTAATTCCATCGATTATTTCCAAGTGCCCCCGTTACTTCTTCTTCCCCCTTCAAATAGAAAAAAAGGAGAACGTCTCTTTCCCCATGCTATCCATAATTTAAGGTAAACATTCTACCATTTAATTAGCCGAGACAGGTTTCCCTTTGTTGTGCAATAATTCACGCAGCCATTTGACATGGTCAGGGCATGCATCCAACCCACAACCACTCAAATTAATGGTAAGGGAAATGTGTATTGAACAAATTAATAAATCTTTGTTGGAGGGGAGTAACTAAATTTATTACCTCCCGCGGTCATAGAAAAGGAGAATATTCCTTTCCTAGGTAAGTGTTATAATTATCAATAGGATTATTCCTAATAGGTAAAAATCCCCCTTTTAAATATGTGTATCACAACTACATATAAATTATTAAGTCTTTATAAAAATAGTCTCCTTAGACGGTATGTTATCCAATGGTTGGATGAAGTAAGGGTGGAGGTAAAAATTACCTTTTTGGAATTGCAAGGGCTATGACTTATAGTCCTTTCAGCAGTTAATACTCAAACTCCTTGACTCCTTTATGTCCTCATTAAAAGGACTTCAACTCCCTCTATCATGTCTTAACCATAATAGTGTTAGTTATTCAGCTAAGATATCATGGCTGGGATAAAATTTAGTGAAGTACAAATCACATTTAGGGAGGACCTCATTTCTAATACCAGCATACTTAAAATGATAAATAAGTCTGAGCTATCACTTTTGGCTCTTTTAGTTGTTCGCCTTTAGCCCTTCTGGGCTTAGTGGACCGTCATTAAGTGGCGTCCTTTCACTAGGTTTCCTGCGCTCATCTTTTTAGGTAACTAATTCATATTGAGTTCCAGTTCTTGTTTTTGGTTGGGCCTTGGCCTAGAGCTCCTCACCAGAATGATTAGAGTTAACATTTTTTCAATTATAAATCATTTAGGGTACACCAAGTGGGATATTACATCCTCCCTCCCTTGAAATTAACATCGTCCACGGTGTTTCGATTTCCAGCCAATTTGTTGCTTCTCATGAGTCATCTTTCTTGCTTCGTCTGCCTCATTCTGATCTATGTTGATCTTTCGTGTTCCTTCTTAATTTTCCATCACTCAAGATGTGCAGTTTCCTGCACAAGGTTGGGGTCTAGCCCAAGTTTTTATTCAGTAAATCAGGTCCAAAATTATCATTCAACTTAAACAAAAGCCATAGATCCTGTAACAATCTGTGATTTATGGGACACTTTCTGCAATTTATTCATCAATAAAACATACTTACTATCCTTTGGGTGTTGGTCTTATCTCCAACCCTTGGATAGTTATTTCATCCTCGACCCTGAGGAACATCCTTTCTTTACATTACACATTAAACATGTAATAGTCTAATTACTTGGAAATTCGTTAATATGATTTTTGTTCGTTATGTTTTCCAAACTCTTCCTTCAGTTTCTTTTCCATTCTGGTGTGGACGTACTATAATTATGAGGTTACTCTCCTCAATGACATCAAATAGCGTCCTATCTTTCCAAATGTCAAAATTTTTGCCTAAGTCTTTTTCCCACACCATATGACTAACACCAATGTGCTCATGCGGCAATCGCTTGCCTAACATCATTGTGCTCCTGCAACATATATGCCTAACATCAGTGTGCTCACACGGCAATCACTTTCCTAACACCATGGTGCTCCCGCAGCATCCAAATTTTCCTTATTCGTATTTAGTATAAATTTTAACCTTGATTATTGCAATGCACACTCATTGGTGCTTGCATGACTTTACTGTCATTGTTTGGATTCATGAATTGGCTACATGGTCAGTCAAAGCATTCATCGATAACCCAAAATTTCAATAATCAATTATCAGAATTTCATAATTTGCACCGATTTTTAATCATCGTTCATGAGTTATACAACCTTGTAAATCATCTAGAAAAATTACTCCTTACTCTTTTCTGAGTAATTGAGTGCAACTTACATACGCAGGCAGATTTATATACCATGATTGTAGCAATGGTTATAATCTTGTTGAAGCCTACAATGCTAGTATGTAAATGGCATCGTCCACACTTAGTCCTTGGTTATAAACCTCGAGATTCGACAAATAAGTAAAACATCAGCCATACTTATCCTCATAATTTACGGCAGCAATATATATATATATTTTCTAAGAGCCAACTCCGACTCATAGTGTCCGTGGCATATCCTGCCATGTTAGTATACAACATTATATAACATTCATCAACTCACTTATTTTCAATATCAATATCTTTAGATAATCAAATCCATATAAGATCTTAAAATGCCAATCACAATATGACCCAAGCAACAACAATGTTGTCAAATTCTCAATGGCTTTAATCACAAGATTACCAACAAGATCCTTCAATCTAGCCCTAGAATCAATTCTAGGGTTCTTACTAGAATCTACAAATAGACACATGATATCAATAGACATCTTTTCCAACAAATAGTCTATTTGGATATTAAATCAATACCCAAAATGATAGTACCATCCATGAGCTAATCAAAACATAAGATAGTTTCAAAATCAAAACTCCAATCCAAGGAACCAATTTTAGAACATTCACCAATAAGAGCATGATTCCAAGAATTCATTTACTTAACAATTATGAAGCTAGTACTTGTAACTATACAAATACTTTTCAATATGTATAACATCATTCACCAATATCCAAAAATATCCCTAGCGAGATCAACAAGGATCAAGAAAAAAATTCTCTAATCTATGTCTTTAAGGATTTCAACGCTCAATCCAGCATTATCATGAACATAAAGAGATAGGGTTTGAATTGTATATATATATATGTCACTTTAGTGAATAGGCAATAGGTTTAAAACACAAAACTTCAATACCTCTATTTATGGATTTATAACCACAACATCGTTATCAACTTTCAATCCTTCATTTTACTACCATGTCAAGAAATGTGTCAAACCTTGTTTAAGCATTAGATCACATCCTTAGTATTCAAATCGCAAGAGAGGAGAATAAGTGTCAAAGGAAAATTCGCCAATGTTCAGATTTCAATCAGTATAGAAATCAACTATAAAAAACAAATTCAGAATTGATGCCTATGTAATCAATTTAATTTGGAAGCCAAATAATAATTTCAATCTAAATATTCAACCAAAAGGTCAATGTATTAGATATATCAGCAGCAATCCAAATTTCAATAGGCAGTGAACTCCAATGTTAAGTGCAAAGTTGTTGGAGGACTGACGGCATTCACTTTTGAGATTTATATACTCAATGAGTTTGATAACAAAAGCAATTTCTTCAACAATTTTAATGGCCAAAGGGATTACACAGGAAACAAGCCTTTCAAGGTAAGATAAGCCTAGTTTCAAATGTATGACATGGTTGTCATTAAACCACTCAAAATGTTACGATGAGTAGATCAAGTAACCAATGATTATGTTAGTAAAATAGGCCATGATACTTGCATCTCATTGTTCATCAAGTTATTTAACTAGAAAATTAGGCTTGTGGAATAATTCCAAATATAGGACAGTAGAGAATGTGACTCATTAGGTCTTTAGGTAATTAGGTAACCCTTTAAATGCTACTTTTTAACAACACTATTCACTACGTTTACCATGTAACCTATCACAACCCACATGGAATTCTAAGAATCATACATCATGTCATTATCACAATTTAATTCCCACATTATTAATATAACAGAAGGTACTTTCACCAACCAAGAGTTTGTTTGAGGAGACTCTTATACCATACCAATAATTTACTTGTGTAGTTTAAATAATGATGAAACAGTCGTATTAATCATTCATAAATCCTTTCAAAAGAAAATCAAGGAAATAACGAGATACCTATGTACTTATGTCGTCGGCTTAACGTGGAAGTGGAAAAAAATAATGACCATATTTTGTGATTTGAGAAGAGGTTCCTCCTTCTCCTGCACAACTACAATCTCAATAAACATTTGCATTGGGTACAACTTATCTCAATAAACATTTTCATTGGGTACAACTTAAGGTACCTCGATTGGCTGAACAATGTGAGATTGTTTATTTTCTGTTATCATAGAGCAAAAACTCAATCGTTAGTTAAAATGAAATATGTGGAAGCATTTTGAGCCCAATAGGCCTTGGCTTTTCAAATCTCGCTCTGATACCACCTGTAACATACAGCAATATAATGACCTGGTCGCTCGGTGGAAAAAAAAAAAATCCAAATAATAAATTATTTACAAGATGACCATCTATAAACAATGTTCATAAAGGCTTCATGGGATATGCTAAACAATCTTCATTTAGTAAAAGATATAAAATGGTATACGTATAGCACAACATTTGTTAACTTCTATACAAAAACATTCGTACCTTTCGTGTCTTATCACAGAACCAATTATTTCCAATAAAAATAAGATAACCTTCGTTATAATATATTAATATTTTTTGGAGCTCCCCCAGCATAAGACTCTTCTCTTAGTGACCATAAATATAGATTTCCTTTCAAAAGGAGATGCTCTACATTTCGAGTTACATACACATTCATTCTTAATATGACAGTTATACTTGTGACATTGTTTACCATAAACCAATAGGTTAGGGGAAGTGGATAAGCGCTAAACACCCTTCGACAACTTTATATATTAGCCTCATGATCAAAAGAAGTTGATATTCAAATAATGAAATGGGAACAACAATTTTTCATAGTTGTTTAGCATTCTTAAAGAGACGAACCAGCAACAAGAACAGTTTAAAGCAAAGATACCAAATATAAGAGGCAAATATATCCAGCAATGAAAACATGAGAGACGTCGATGTTCATGTGGTTCGCCCAACTTTGGGCTACGTCCACCAAGAGAGAGAGAGCACCTTATATTAATTTCTCAAGTGAGAGTAACACGCTATCATATAGCTATTACATCATTGATTTTCTGCTTCCTTGTTCCTCCCTAGGAGAGCTCGATCGAAAGATCACCGTTGCTATTTTCTGTGTTTCTCTTTTTCCTATACAATGAAAAGAACCAAACTATTTAAGACTCCTATCCATATCCATCTTGTTATCGCTCTTCAAACCTTAAATCACAAATGGAAGGTCGTTTTACCTCTAGATAGATGCACACGTTTTGGGAGAAGGGTTTTCTGGTTTTCTTAAAAGTCAAAATGTGGGCTTTTATGTTGCTCAGACCTAGAGTTCAAGGTAAGAAAACTCACGCTGGGTTCATAAAATTTGAAGTGTAGGTAGAGAGTGTTCTCCCCTCACGCAGGAATTTCGATTGGCATTCAAGATCTCTAGTGCCGAATGAAACCATCCAAAATACTCTAAAACAAAAAGGGTAGTGCCAACATGTCATCCACGGCAAAGGGTTTTTCTCTTTAAGAACAGGAACTTGTGCAGTGAAAATCCATCGCAGTAATCCTAAAATCAAATAAATAAATAAAGGTAACGCCTCTAGCAGTCGAAGGGTAAATCTCCCAACACCCCAAGGCTAGAAAAAAATGACTTTATGATATAATTCTATAAGGATAATACCTTGAGACCATAATCGAAGCACGCCCACTTGGTTCATAGTTCTTAACATCAGGTTCATTGCTCATGAAGGCTCAGTCCATGAGTGAGGTGATTTAAAAACTAGCTACAACATACCTAATGATATATATATATATATAATCCAAAATACTAGTAAGGAAGAAAAACACCCTAAATTGTAAACCAAGATCTGTGAAAACTAGAATTCCTGTCAAAGGAACAACGATCTCGGTCTGATAGAAGTATGGAACTATGTAGATCGGGTATTAATCTAAGGTGAAGGTTTAACACTTTACCAGAATACATATATATATAAATAAAATTCAACTATAAAACGACCCATACTAGACAGATCCAAGCGTATTGAAGGTCGGCTCATACCAAGTTCAGTACCTTAGTTTTGAAGAACCGCTCCGAGGCTAAAGTGGAAGCTTAGAGGGTCTATATATTACGCAAATAAGAGCATGGGTGTAGTCTTGGCCAAGGTAATTCCATTGATTATTTCCAAGTACCCCTGTTACTTCTTCTTCCCCCCCTTCAAATAAAAAAAAAGGAGAACGTCTCTTTCCCCATGCTATCCATAATTTAAGGCAGAAATTCTACCATTTACTTAGCCGAGACAAGTTTCCCTCTATCTTACAATAATTCACGTAGCCATTTGACATTGTCTGGGCATGCGTCCAACCTGCAACCACTCAAATTGATGGTAAGGGAAATGCGTATTGAACAAATTAATAAATCTTTGTTGGAGGGGAGTAACTAAATTTATTACCTCTGGCGGTCATAGAAAAGGAGAATATTCCTTTCCTAGGTAAGTGTTATAATTATCAATAGGATTATTCCCGAATAGGTAAAAATCCCCCTTTTAAATATGTGTATCACAACTACATACAAATTATTAAGTCTTTATAAAAATAGTCTCCTTAGATAGTATGTTATTGAATGGTTGGACGAAGTAACGGTGGAGGTAATAATTACCTTTTTGGAATTGCAAGGGCTACGACTTATAGTCCTTTCAGTAGTTAATCCTCAAACTCCTTGACTCCTTTATTTCCTCATTAAAGGGACTTCAACTCCCTCTATCATGGCTTAACCATAATATGGTTAGTTACTCGGCTACGATATCATGGCTGGGATAAAATTTAGCGAAGTACAAATCCCTTTTAGGGCGGACCTTATTTCTAATAACAACATAATTCAAATGATAAATAAGTCTGAGCTATCACTTTTGGCTCTTTTATTTGTTCGTCTTTAGCCCTGGTGGGCTTAGTGGACTATCGTTAAGTGGCGTCGACGCACTAGGTCTCCTCCACTCGTCATTTTAGGTAACTAATTCATATTGAGTTCTAGTTCTTGTTTCTGGTGGGGCCTTGGCCTTGAGATCCTCACCAAAACAATTACAATTAACATTTTTTCAATTCTAAAGCATTCAGGGTACAAAAAGCGGGATATTACACAATGTTCACTGCCTTGTAAGTCGACTTCACGGGAATGAAGTGTGCTGCTTTTGACAATTTGTCAATAACTACAAAGATATAATCATTTTTCTTCTTACTTTTCAGTATTCCTATGATAATATCCATACTAATGACCTCCCACTTCCATTCTAGAATGGGTAACGGCTGCAGCAATCCTGAAAAATGTTGATGCTCAGCTTTGACTAGCTGACATTTCTGACACTTTGCGATAAACATCGTAAAATCGGCCTTTAAATTTTTCCAGAAAAAAGTGTCTATTGATGAAGGATATCATCTTTTGATATCCTAGGTGGCCTGAGTAGGGTTCCCAATGAAATTCCGTGAGGATGCTGGACCAAATGTCCCCTCCGTTTGGAACACACAATCTCTCCTTTGACCATAGCAATCCCGATTCGTCTACCTTGTACTCTTTTTGTTGTTGAAAAAACGTATCCTCTTGGACTTTCTTGAGGATTTCTACCTAGAAAGGGTCAATCCGTTGGTCGTTCTAATCCTCTAATGCAAATCTACATTGGTTTGACTTAAAGTCACCTCATATATCATATGATTTATTCGACTCAAAGAATCATCAACCTTGTTCTCCTAGCCCTTAATATGCTTTATGTCAAAATGGTACTCGCTGAGGAAAGCTAGCCATCTGGATTGGCATGCATTCAGATCCAGTTGATCAAATAAATACTTCAGACTCATATTGTCTGTCTTTATAAGGAACTTCCTTCCCATGAGGTAGTGCCTCCACATCTTCAAAGCATGGATGATGGCCACTAAATAAAGATCGTGCGTGGGGTAGTTCTGCTCATTCTCTTTTAAATTTCGCGATTCATAAAAGATCGCATGATGATTCTACAAGAGGACTCCTCCAAGTCCTTCCTTTCTTGCATCAGTTTAAACAACGAAATTCCCATTAGGATCCACAATTTGTAGTATCGGTGCAGTCATAAAAAGTTGCTTAAGATTTTCAAAACTTTCCTTGCACTTGGTCGTGCATAATAACTTATTTGATTTCTTCTACAAAGCGGTCATGGAGCAAGCAATTCTCGAGGAGTTCTTAATGAACTTTCGATAATATCCAGCTAATCCCAAAAAGGACCTGATTTTAGTGAAACTAGTATGGGTAGGCCAATCCTTTATGGATCTAATCTTTTATGGGTCCAAATATATCTATGTCTCGGAGATAATGTGACCTAAGTAGTGTATCTGTGGTTTGTAAGAATCACATTTACTAAACTTAGCGTAAAGATGGCTTTATCGTAACACTCGTAGTACTATGCAAAAGTGCTCTTTGTGTTCCTCTTTATTCTTGGAATAAACTAAGATGTCGTCTATAAAGACCAAAACAAACTTATCCATATATTTATTGAATATGTTGTTCATCATACACATAAAGTTCATGTTTGCATTGGTCAAACTGAACAAAATCACTACAAACTTGTAGTGCCCATACCTTGTATGAAAGGAGGATTTGTGAATATCCTCGTCGTGAATCTGTACCTGATGGTACCTAGATCATAGGTCAATATTTGAAAATATTTTGGTTCCTCCCAACTAATCAAATAAGTCATCGATCCTAGGGAGTGGGAACTGGGTATCAGTTCTTGATAGTCATTTTGTTCAACTTACGGTATTCAATGCACATCCGCATCGTACCATCCTTCTTCTTTATGAAAAGTATCGGTGCTCCCCAAGGGGACACACTGGGTTGTATATACCCTTTCTCTATAAACTCCTGCAACTGCAGTTTGAGTTCCACCAATTCTGGTGCACTCATGTGGTACAGGGATTTGGAAGCCAGAACTGATCCTTGTGTGAGTTCGATAAAAAAAGCAGAAGTCTCATTTCAGAGGTAATACAAGGATTTCCTTGAGAAACATGTCCTTGAATTCTACAAGAACGGGAAAGACATCTCTATTCGTTGTTCTCTCTCAGATTATATGTATCGAATTTTTACTCCAAGCAACTTGCAGCCTTTCCAAACACATTTCTTGGCTTGTAAGGAAGATATTTGTCTTACCAAAAATTTCTTTGTAATCCCTTGAATCTTCACTTGATTCCCTTGGCTATATGTACAAAATATTGACTTTCATAAGTAATCGAGCTTGAAATGGTGCTGTTCCAACCGGTCCATGTTGATAAGTATATCATACGATCCTAAGGGTAGGATGTTCAAGTTTACTTTTGTTGGAGAACCATTCAGGTTTACCTCGTAGTATTTAACTATTTCCAAAACTTTCTGTTTCATACTTGTGGCTAACTGAACCATCCAAGGTTTATCATGTTTAACTTTTCCCAGTTTGCATACATCAACAATTTTAGGAGAAACATAGCTATGGAAAGCACTAAGGTCAATAAGTATTGAAATAGAAGTGTTCAATATCTTACCTTCTATCTCAACCATGGTAGCTTGATGGTCTACTTGTCGGCCATCCAAAGCTGCATAAATCCGTGAGGTTTCAGCGATGTCCTCTATGGTCGATTCTTCTTGTGATTTGTGTAAGACCCCATTGGTCTTGTTATTAAAATCTCAGGCATAATGAGTCCTGCTACACTTCCAAAATTTGATTTGTATCAGGGTAGCATTGGCTCCCTCAACTGCTACAGGCTTGTTAGTATTTGAAGTTGGTACATATGGGTTCGTACCTAAGTTATTGAAGTTCTTGTTCATTGGAAAACTATTTTTTTGTTTCATATACAAGGGTGGGTTAAACCCTGGTTTGCGGTTATCCGAGAAGTTCCTAGATTTGTCTCTATTTCTATTCATGTTCTCTTGCCTTAGTTTCCCATGCTCATAGCAAAGCCTAGTTTTGTGCAATGTTGTGTCCAAGGTTTTTGTCATGTCGAACTCAATCCTTTCTCAAAATTTGCTAGGAAGACATCCCAAAAACTGTTGGATTTTTACCCTTTTGTCCTTGATGTATGGTACATAATGTAACAGATCTAGAAATATGTCAATAAAAGCATCCATAGTCATGGATCCCATATGTAGTTCATGAAATTCTTTTACTGTTTTGTCGAAAAATCTTTCCGACATATATTTTTCTTGAAAGATTTTGTGGAATTTACTCTAGTGTATATCCCTTAGCTCATATTTCTTGGTGTGTTTCAAATATCTCCACCATCTTGTTGCTTTTCCATTTAAGTTATAGATGGAAAATCGAGCCTTCATCTCGCTTTAGTAGTTATGAACTCAAAAAATTTTGCTCATACCCAACAACCATTATTTATCTTTCTCTCCCGTGTTTACTTCACTTTCATAGGTTGGGGCTCTTATTTTTCTGAACTCCCCTGTAGGTTATCATCATGTCTTTGTGTCTTGTTGCATGGAGAAAGAGAGTCATCACTGGAAGGGCTGTGATGATATCCTTCTATAGCTTTAGGGGTATGTTCCTCTTTTTCTTCTTCTCTTGGGATGTTGTCCCTGCTAGTTTTTCAACATTAAGCTAGCATTATTAGGATATTTAACTGAGAGAATAACAAGTACAACAATCAAACACAAGAGACAATGAACACAGTGTTTTTCCTCGGGGAAACCATAAAGGAGAAAATCTCGCAACTTCCTCAGAGATAGAATTTAAAGCAAAAAAATAAAAGCCCCAAAACAGTAAGTGATCTCCCGACAACAGTAATCTTCTTCTTTTCCAGCCCCAGTGTCTTCTCCTTCCTCAACTATGTGCTACACTTGAGTGTGGATGAGTTGTGTGATAGATAGAGACTTTATTTATACTAATCTCGACATGACTAAAACACTACCAGGGCTGACCTCTACTAGGAGAGTCTAATAACCCTAGTGCCCCGAAACTGCGGGGACTTTAACCCTTAGACAATCGGAGGGTTACCCACTATGACTTGACATGACTTGTTTACATAATTGATCCTCCCGATCGAAACATTGAGGCATGAAAATATGACTCAATTACATCATAGATACATCCCAGAATAAACATCGGGTTACAATACATAAGATACATAGATGAATACATTCCGAAGTTACAAATACATCAACACTCCCTCTTAACTAGGAACATATTCTTTCGACACAATTTTCAGCACTGGTCTTCTTCTCTGTATCAACTAGATCATCTCGTCATTGGCATCTCAAGTCTTCTGAGTCTTCAAGTCATTTTTGTCTTCAAGTCATCTTCATCTTCAAATCATCTTCATTCTTCAAATATAGATCATCTCTCGATCTGGATCATCATGGGACATCATCACTGGATCTGGATCATCACTCAATCTGGATCATCATTGGTCATCATCACTGGATCTAGATCATCAATCGATCTGGATCATCACTAGGCATCATCATTGGATCTGGATCATCACTCGATCTGGATCATCATTGCTGGATCATCATTTCTGGATCATCATTGCTAGATCATCATCACTGGATCTCGATCATCACTCGATCTGGATCATCACTGGCAATCATCATCATGGGTGCTATCTCATTATTCTTCTCGTCACAGGATGTTCTACAGAGCCAACCCTTTTTCATGCTGGTTGTAGGCCTAGCCTCCATGTAGGTCTTCTTCAACACTTATATCTGACACTAAGTCAGAATGGCCTGCCCAGCACTTACATCTGACCTACTCGTTAGAAAGGCATTCCCAACACTCACATCTGATCATGTAGGAACCAATCCTATAATCATATCAGAAAGGCCCAACACTCACATTCACCAGCATGATAGGAACTCAAACTACTATCATCTATGAAATGACTCAGCACTTACAACCACTAGCATGATAGGAACCCAAACTAATATCATCTGCGGAAAGGAACAACACTCACATCCACCAGCATGGTAGGAACTCAAACTAATACCATCTATGGAAAGGCTCAGCACTTACAATCACCAGCATGGTAGGAACTCAAACTACTACCATCTGTGAAAAGGCACAACACTTACAATCACCAGCATGATAGGAACTCAAACTACTATCATCTATGAAAAGGCCACTACACTTACATCTGATCATGTGGGAACACATCCCTCAGTCACATTAGAATGGCTCTTAGTCCTAGACTGAGGATCCCTGGCACCTCACCAGCTAGCTCCATTGAAAGAATTGCGGAAGCCCTTATATCTGACACTAAGTCAGAATGGAAAGCACTCATATCTGACATGGGAGAAACCTAATCCTTTAGCCATGACAGAATGGATTATCCCTTAAATATGATCAAGTGGGAACACATCCCTCTATCACATCAGAATGGCCATGCACTCATATCTGATCATGTGAGAGAACATATCACGGTCATATCAGAACGACCCTTAGTCCTAGACTGAGTTTTCCTGGTACCTCGCTAGGAAACTCCATTCCAAGAATGGAAATAGCCCTTATATCTGACCATGTAGGAACCAATCCTATAGTCATATCAGAATGTATTAGCACTCGTATCTGTCATGGAAGGAACCAATCCTCTCACCATGATAGAATGGCTCAGCCCTTACATCTGACCATGGAAGGAACCAATCCTCTCACCATGTCAGAATGGCTCTGGAACTCATCACTTTCCTTTGGAGGAAACCTCGATCTGGAGAACACCAAGCTTCTTCCTGAAGTAATCGAACTTCACTCTAGCCAATGGCTTTGTCAATACATCAGCTATATGTTCCTCCGTCACAACATACTGGAGCTTCACTACTCCCTTCTGCACCATATCCCTGGTATAGTGATACTTGATCTTGATATGCTTCGAATTGTCATGGAACACTGGATTCTTTGACAAATTCACGCAACTCTAGTTGTCACAATGTATACAAGTAGCATCCAACTAGAGATCAAATAAATCAGACAGTAGCTTCCGCAGCCATATTGCCTCACAACTAGCTGAACAAGTTGCGACATACTCTACTTCAGCTATATTTAGTGCCACACGGGATTGCTTCCTGCTAAACCAATAGATCACACCTGATCCCATACTGAAGCAACATCCTGAAGTGCTCTTCCTATCGATGGCACTGCCTGCCCAATCTGAATCAACATAACCCTCCATATTAATCTTTTTATTTGCATCGTACTTGATCCCATAATCAACTATACCCTTCAGGTACCTCAGAATATGCTTTGCAGTAATCAAGTGAACATTTCATGGATCTGTCAAGAACTGGCTCAAGGTGTTCATAGCAAAGCAAATGTTTGGTCTCATGTTTGTGAGGTACATCAATGACCCAATCATCTGATCATACACCATAGCATCAATCGACTCTGATGAAGCATCAGTTAATAGCTTCAGTTTCGATGCCATAGGTGTGGCCATAGTCTTGCAGTCCATCATCCCAAACCTTATCAGGATCTCTACTGCATACTTCCCTTGTCCAAGGAAGATTCCATCTGTACTCTACCACACCTCCATACCTAGAAAGTAATGCATCATCCCCAAGTCCTTCATTTCAAACTTAGCAGTAAGTTTTCTCTTCATGTCAATAATCAACCCATTCGTACCTGTCATAAATAGATCATCTACATATAGTAGAAGCATCACTGGGTTTCCATCTTCAACCTTGTAGTAAAGGTTGGAATTTTCTTTACTCTTGGTAAAGCCCAAAATGGATAGAAAACTGTCAATTCTGTTGTACCAGGTCTTGGGTGCTTGTTTCAAACCATATAGGGATTTCTTCAATCTACATACATGAGACTCTCTGCCATGTGTCTCAAAACCAAGTGGCTGTTCTACATACACTTCCTCTTCCACTACACCATTCAAGAAAGCAGTCTTGACATCCATCTGGTGTATCTTCCATTTCATCACTGCAGCTAGAGAAAGTACTGATCTGATGGAAGTGTATCTAGCTATAGGAGCAAATGTTTCTTCATAATTGACTCCTTTTTTTTTAGAGAAACCTCGAGCCACAAATCTTGCTTTATACTTTTCAATGATACTGTCTGCAGCATGCTTGATCTTGTAGATCCATTTGGAAGTTACAACTGACTTTCCTTCTAGTCTTCGGACAACATCCCATACATTATTCTTCATGATTGATTGATATTCTTCAATCATAGCATCCTTCCATTCTTTTTGTTCTGCCACTTCTTCATAACTAGAAGGTTCTTTATCAATGAAATCACATAGTAAAGATACATACTCGGAGCATGATCTGGTACTCTTTCTTTCTCTGTGATTCTCTTCTGGAGCCCCATATCTTTCCGCACCTTGGATAAGTTCTCGTACCCAAGCAGGTTTCCTCTTATGAGGATTCTTCTCCAGAGGTGGATCCATAGGTCTTTGTGGTTCTTCAAATTCTTGATCTTCTTCTTGAGATTCTTCGTTCATGGTTGTATCATGAATTCTGGGTGCTTCTGCTTCTTCTTCTTCTTCAGGTTCTTTAGCAGGTCTCTTTCTGGATTTGTTGTAAGCTGTGTCTTCATCAAATGTCACATCCCTGCTGATGTCAATCTTCTTGTACCCTGGAAAATAGATTCTGTAAGCCTTAGATCTTTCAGAGTATCCCACGAATATACCCTTCTTTCTTGAAGGATCTAATTTTTTCCTTTTCTCCTTTGGGATGTGTATGTACATAGGAAAACCGAATATTCTGAGATGGCTGACTTCTGGTTTCTTATTGGAGAAGAGTTCTTCAGGAGTATTGTTCTCAAGCACTCTATGTGGAGTATGGTTCTGTACATACACCGCTGTTCTGGCAACTTCCGCCTAAAGATGCATAGGAAGATCTTAATCATGAAGCATTGCTCTTGCAGCTTCCATGATAGTTCTATTCTTCCTTTCTGCAACCCCATTCTGTTGTGGATTAGAAGGAGTGGACAACTCCCTCTTAATCCCTGAGTCTTTGCACAACCTCTTAAATTCATTTGAACTGAATTCTCTGCCATTGTCTGATTGAAAAGTCTTGATCTTATTTTCAGTATGGTTCTCAATCAAAGCTTTGAATTCCTTGAATTTTCTAAATACTTTTTCTTTGTTCTTCATGAAGTAAACCCATGTCTTCCTAGAAAAATCATCAATAAAAGAAACATAATATGGATACCCGCTTAGTGAGCTTGATGACATAGGACCGCATACATCAGAGTGGATGATTTCCAAAATTCCTTTTGCTTTGCTTTCATTACTTGGAAATTTCTTCTTTGTGTTCTTTCCCTTCGCACATCCTTTGCAAACCCCATCATGTTTTGCTTGGATTTCTGGAAGACCTTCAACAGCTTTGCTTGCAATAGGTAGTGCTCTATAATGCACATGTGCAAACCTTTTATGCCAAAGTTCATTTGGCTCTACTGATTCATGGACCAATGCTTGTTCTTTGATCTGAGAAACCCTTATGAAGTAGGACTAGATAGTCTCTACATTCTAAATCTTCACATTCTTTAGTTGATTCCTCAGAGTCATCTTCTGGTTTATGTTCTTCCCTTCAAACAACTTGGTTAGGGCATCAAACATTGAGAGAGGACACCTGTGGGATAAGGTGATACTTGATAGAATCAACAATGATCCTCTTTTCCATAACCATATTTTTCTT
Organism: Pseudotsuga menziesii; assembly: GCA_001517045.1. NCBI lineage: Eukaryota > Viridiplantae > Streptophyta > Pinopsida > Pinales > Pinaceae > Pseudotsuga > Pseudotsuga menziesii. The sequence continues at coordinate 86,036 of LPNX010199079.1, read as the reverse complement.
ATGTAAGGCCTTTTCCTCATCTCCCTCTGGAACTGGAACCTCCTCATGGATGTAGGAGTCTAACTCATTCTCTTCCAGGACTAGGGAGATCCTATACTTCGAGGCTCGAAAGTTATCAGCTCCCTCAAGCTTTTCATTAAGCTTGGTATGATGAGACATCTTAAAATGAGAACCCCAAATGGAAATACAAAATATTTTAGATCTTACCAGGTCAACATGTCGGATCTGAAACTTGAGCTGAAATCCTGTAGAGCTGGTTCAAGAGCATATTAGGGTTTTTCTTTTCCGGAGTTCTGTCCACCCAAATGCTATGAAATTTGTTCCTAACTTTTATTTTCAGGAGGAGATCAATCTAGGCCTGGGCTCACTGAAAAATTCCTCTTCTATGAAAAGCCCTAATTTCTGGCAGTAGTGTTAGGTCCAAAACTGAAAAACCTCAGAATTGGATTCTGCTTCGACAGAAGGAGGAGAGTTATTCCACCTTACATTTGCTGAAAATATGTGGAGGAATATCCACAATCTAGGAAGCCCTAGTTCTCGCAACTACACAGTGTCTTCTTCTCAGGTTAGCTCTAATACCATGTTAGTTTTTCAACATTAAGCTAGCATTATTAGGATCTTTAACTGAGAGAATAACAAGTACAACAATTAAACACAAGAGACAATGAACATAGTATTTTTCCTTGGAAAAACCATAAAGGAGAAAACCCTGCAACTTCTTCATAGATAGAATCAACACCAAAACAATAAAAGCCCCAAAATAGTAACTGATCTCCCAATAGCAGTAATCTTCTTCTTGTCTAGCCCCAGTGTCTTCTCCTTCCTCAACTATGTGCTACAGTTGAGTGTGGATGAGTTGTGTGATGAATAGAGACTCCAGTTCTCTATTTATACTAATCCTGACATGACTAAAACCCTACCAGGGCCGACCTCTACTAGGAGAGTCTAATAACCCTAGTGCCCTGGAACTGTAGGGACTTTAACCCTTAGACAATCGGAGGGTTACCCACTATGACTTGACATGACTTGTTTACAGAATTGATCCTCCTGATCGGAACATCGGGGCATGACAATATGACTCAATGACATTATAGATACACCCAGAATAAACATCAGGTTACAATACATAAGATACATAGATGAATACATTTCAAAGTTACAAATACATCAACAGTCCCATTTATGGCAAGGTTCCATTTTGGACTTGTTTGTGGAATGAGTGGGTTTCCCCTATGGCTTTTATCTCGTCATATTTCTTAGTAATGCTTCATTTATGCCTTGTTGTTCATTTCTTTCATTCATACTATTTTCTCTAAAACTGTGCAATTCTCTTTGAATACTGTGTATGGTCTTCAAAATATCAGAATTCAGTTCCACTACCAGTTCTGCTTCTTAAGTTGGGGTGTTCATCTTTCCTTGTCGGTTATCGTCTTCTTCAAGGTTCATGATTTGAATTGTTCTGTAAAAATTTCCTGTAAATTGCAAATTTTAAATCACAAGAAAAATTTCTATTAGTTAACCGTATTTACAGACATACTTTATTTTCTTTGCAACTTATATTTGGTACGCCCATTTTTCTCTTAGTGTTGAAACTGGGCTCTGATACCACTTGTAATGTCCCCAAAAATTGAAAATAAAAATAAATTTATTAGGCTAGTAAAAACTACCTATGCTGGACATTATTGAACTTGCGGAATATAATGTACACTAAGTGTACCATTGTTTCATCGTAAGATGTTCTTACATTCTACCTTCTTAATTTCAATTATGATTATTACTGTGTTTTACATTATGGTGTCGTAATTCTGATTACTAAGCTATTCTTATATTTATACACAGTTGTGTATGTGTAGTTACTTTGATTATTTACTTCTTTAATTTCAACATGTGCTTACTTATTATTTACATGGTTCTAACTTAACTTTGTTCTTGGAACCAAAGTGGGTGGAGTGGCGGGACTAGTTCTCCCATGTAACTTCCTAAGAGGTAAAGTATCTACTTGTCTAGTGGGCTTACTTAGTTCCATTTGAACTAAGGAACGTTTTCCTCTTTATGCGCAGTTTATACTTTGGGACAACAACTTGTTACTGATTACTTGGACATTTGATTATTAATACACCTACTGGTTTTTATTACTGTGTCCTATAGACTCAGGTTAGTGGCAAGGTAATTACCACGTTTAATATTTATAGTGTGATTATTATCAACTGTTCATATCCTAGCATTTGTATTACACATTTATTTTATTAAAAGTATTAACATGTCTTTTTATTATTCTTGGCAGGTTTATAAACTTTGGCTAAAGACCCATTCTTGACTCTATAAATAACAATATTACCATGGCATCTTTCATATGCCATGGTCCTTGGCTTAGAGCCTAAGGGAAATGATAAGCAATGGTTTAAGGCTTAGAGCCTAAAGTATGCGATGCATATATTACTTATACCTTGTTTGACTTAGTGGTGGTGAAATTATAACATGGTTCATGGGGTTTAATAACTTTGCAAGGAATTGAAGCAATCGATAGTGAATCGATTACAAACTATAGAGAAGTGGGTTTTAGAGTTGATAATGAGCAACAGTTTGGCACCATTAATGCATGTTGGAGAATGTGGTAGCCCAACATAGGGTTTGGCTCCATGATGAGCTTGGTCATTTCATTCTATTAGTTGTTTGCTCTCGGGTCTACGTAGAGTGTGAAGGGGACTTCCAGGATAACGAAGGTATGGTGTTGTTTGGTTTCACAACATTTTTGTTTGTTTGTTGCTTGCTATGGATATCATACTTCTCATCCACCGAGTCGTTTTGTGGTTGTAGGGGACAGGGATGATGAGAAGATGTATGGTTCGTAGTGCAACTGTGAGCCATGGGATAGCATTACCATTATGGTAAGCATGCTAACAAGTCATTACTCGCCACCTCTTGGCTTTAAGACTGGGTTTTAACTTGTTGTGGTCGGGGTTTAAGTTATGGGAAATTCATTGGCCTTCAAGTCTGAGTTTAAAAGGACTTGGGTTTTTTTAATTATTATGATGTTTAGTCGTGAAGAGAAACATGGTGCCTTGGCAGGATCTGTGTATAATTTTGTTTTCTGTTTGAAGATGTAAACTGGCCATGGAAACACCATTTCTTGCAATGGTGCAAGTCCATAAGCAGTTGACTGTGTAAATTGTGTTAATCTAATAAAAAAATGGGTTGTGAATACATGTTGTGTTTATGATTGCAAAAATTATTAAAATTGTAATGTGTATATTTTTCATTTGTTATAAGCGTTGGGTTTATTATAATAATGTGTTTTAATCCTGCGTTATTATTTATATGGCATTTTCCTTCATAGATTGTAATGGTTACAATGAGGACCTTCTTGTCAGCGAGATGGCTTTGGGGCCACGCCTTACATGGCGTTGGTACTCTCCAGCATGGCTACAATAGTGTAGAGTATTTAGATTTTACAGTCAGTGTTAATAATGTGTAATGTGGAAAGGTAAATAAACCCTGGGTGTCAATTTTGCATTGACAGAGTTCCTATAGATTTCTTTGTTGGCAGGGTTTAGACATTTAAGGGTTTATTTTAGTCGACTATGTGTTTATTTATAGCATTCGTGGCCATGGAATACAATGTATTTGATATTGAGGGTCCTACGACCTCTATGTAATTAATTGGTTATTAAATACGACCTACATGTGAACATAGAACAGTGTAGTCTTGCAAAGAAATCTACAGGATTTGATTTCAATTTGGGAAAAATGAGTGTGTATTGATTTCGATTTGGGAAAACTGAGTGTCCATAGGATTTGATCCTACGACCTCATTGCACTTACATGGTTATTTATTTATTTATTGTAATGTTACTTTTGTTATTGTTTATATGATTGATGTGAGTATTATTAGATGGGACTAGGTCATAGACCAATGAATGGTCTCGATACTTGCTCTTTTTATTTGATTACGATAATGTTTATTTTAATGGAAATGATTGGTATTTAGCATAGATTTATGTATGCATACCTTGAAAGGTCTTCTCTGGTTTTTATATTAGATTTAGTATGGAATATTTATAATTTGTGCTTAGATGTAAATATTATGTTGGTAGATTAGATTTATAATTCTATTCCATAACCGTTAGTAGATATATATATTTTCCAATAGTATACTAGTTATATAGTAATAGTATACTGGTTAGTTTCTTTTTATTCTAATTAGATGATGCTAAAAGTAATTCTAAGTTTTAGATGAAGCTTTAGATGTGAACTAGTACTTATTTAAACATGGCTCTGCTGACAAATGAAATCTTTTAGTAGAGTAAATAGGCCAAGAACAACTATGTAATAGATCTAAAATAAAACCTAGTTTGTAGGAAACACATTTTAAGCAGTAAAGATAATGCAGAAGTAAAACTAAGGTGAAAAACCCTGGAAAAATATTTATATATGTATTAAGTTTACAGAAGTGAATAAGATGAACATACCCTGGATAAATTCAGCATAGGAAATAAATTATAGCATAGGGTTATTATTTAAAATGTAAACCCTAGAAGATTTTAAAAGAAGACAAACACGTAGGGTTAGAAAATAAAATGTAAAAATTTACCTAATTTATCTAGCATTTATTCTAGTAAATGAAATAGGTAGTCTAGGATCTGATACCTGTAAATTGAAGCTTCTTAAATGACTGAAACCTGCACACTCAAATAACCCGCATCAACAATTCATAAGCAGACTCCGACCTCTGTATTAGATGACCGAATCACTTTGGAACTACCACATTCCACCCAAACATGACCCGAAACCATTCCTCATTTCAATCTAGATCCCCTTGAGCTAGTTCCAACATCCAATTAGCTTAGAGCTCCTAAGGTAATCTTTCCTAGCGAGTATATCAAGTGTGGATCAGTTCTCCTTTTTTTTCTTCAGGGAAATGTTCTCCAAGAATTAACTTGAGAAATAAATAGGCAGAATAATGACTCCAAAAGATAAACCAGAACCCCAAGCCTTTCCTTGGCTTGAGACTTTATAGACAGACTTTTCAATCAAAGGGGCAGTTAAATAAAGAATCCTTGATTTCTTGATTTAACCCTTTTTTGATTAATTTGGGTAATTTTTAATATTTAAACTTAGGAACTTTTAACTAGTTCCTAATTTAGACTTTTAAGGCATTATACTATTTATTATCTTTTAGTAATAAATAATAATGGGTGGATCTTTTATTTATTTATTTCATCATTAATATTATTACTATATTTATTCTTTATACATACCATGTATAAAATACATAATAATATAACATTTATTAGCATTTGTCTTTGGGTATGATATATCATGACCACTAGACTTATGACACTGCTTCATTAATGTCAAATAGGTAGATGGTTAAGTCTACTAGGCTAGCAAACTCTAAACATCCTTCCATGTTGGATTTCCTCGTATAACATGGTAGTTCTTCAATACTTGATGAGAATACATTAATTCAAAATTTCATTTAATCATTTATAAATAAGTTAGATGAGATCAATATTTTCCTCGAGTCGTTTTCACTTGAAAATCATTAATTCTTTTGAGTAACTCCTAGCGCTTACTAGAGCCAATACTCAACGCTAAAAACAGGGAGTTACAAACTTAGTGCAATTCTAGATTTCTTCACTCAACACTAATGCTAGGATGTACTTGTACATTACACCTAGGGATACAATGGCCAAGGATTTGATGTTCCAGAGATTATGTTCAACATCAACATGGAGGGATCCAGGGCTTATGTCCAACACTTGCAACTTATATTTTCATGTGTTCTAGAGCTTCACACTCAACACAAATATAAATACTCATGTGCTCCAGAGCTCCTCGCTCAACACAAAAAATATCATCAATCATGTGCTTTAGGGTCCACGCCCAACACAAACAAGCATATATATAGAGAGAGAGATCATCAATAATTCGATTATGCCCAATATATAAAACAAATCATCATGTTCATATGCAGTGGGGTCTTTGACCCAATATATCAAAATAAAACATCAAGATAACATCATAATCAATAAGCTCATGCCTATAGGTGTTAGGTCAAAAATTCGAGATATTATAAATGGTTAAGGAGTTAAGAGAGTTGGATCATTAGCGCTTGTACTTACAGTTATGTCCTAGTGACATTCACGGATTGTTTTTATTAGAATTTGTGCTAAGGTCATCACCACACTTATTATTTGTATGACCCATATTTATTAATTACGTGGCACTTATTATTCATGGTGTAAATATTAAGATTTTTTCATGTCGTAACATACTTTTATTATGTGTCTAACTTACTAAATGCAATAACTTATACTTTTTTTATTCTTAACAGGTTTATACTCTTTTGTTAAAGACCAATCTTGGATTTATAAATAACAACATTGCCATGGCATATTTCATATTCCATGAACCTAGGATTAGAGCCTAAGAAATTCGACAACCATGGTTCTAAGGCTTAGAGCCTATAGTATGCAATGTATGTGATACTAATTCCTTGTATTGACTTGGGAGTGGCGAGTTTAAACCATGGCACATGGGGTTTATAACTTTGCATGAAATGGAGGCATTCGATATTGTAACGCATAAGAACTATAGAGAAGTGGGTTTGGAGATTGTTAATGGACGACAACTTGGTGCCCTTAATGCACGTTGGAATGTGTGGCAACCCAACTTAGGGCTTGGCTCCATGATGGGGTTTGGTCATTTGTAATGTAGCTGCTTACTCTTTTCTCCTACGTAGTATGGTTCTGGAGAAAGAGTGGAAGGCACTCATAGAGGATGCAAAGGAGAACTTTCTAAAAAGACAAGGAAAACAATCACGGTCTGGAAAAGCAAGGTAGAACACATATCATATTTTTAGTGAAATATGCTCATTTACTTTTTTTCTTTTTTTGTTTTAAACAAGAATTCTGATATCTAATGTTTTTCAAATTTTTCATATATAGGCTACCGTACACCTCCAAAGCAACCAAGGCTAGAGTGCAAAAGCATGGGAAACATAGACTCGGCCAAGGTGGCTATAGAAAACTAAGAGCCTCAATCGTAATAATTAAATGATTAACTGTGGGGAATATTTATTTCAAAGTAGCAAACACATATCTATTTTTGATAGAGGGAATTTTATATGTGTTATGCATTGTAGGGAAATACGTTCCAAAATGTTGCCACCGAGGAATATCTAAAGCTTGGTTTCAAGTATGGTTTTAAAAGTGTCATTGAATATCGGAAAAGCTTGGGGCATACTTCAATCTCCCCAATGATGGAGATGCAGGTAAATAAAATGAATAAGGACATCATTGCATTATACTGTTAAAGTCTATTCAGTTTTTATTATATCACCCTATTGAGGCCTGGAAATTCGCAGACAACAACAGAAAGAGATTCTCCCCAGTCAACGTTCCCAACTAGCCCGTGACTGTTTGGTATGGGGAATCCATCCGGTTTGCGGTCTGGCTACCGTAGGTAAAAGTAACAAAAAACAAAGGTTTTACCGGTTGCGGCCCGGTCCACCGTGTATATTTTTGTATTTTTTGACTTATGTATGAGATGCATATGCCTACTTAACCATGCAGGGTGATAAGGATGTAGGGAGTATTCACAATGTGATGCGCAGGTTCTTACCCTTGTCTTAGGCTCACAAGCATCTAAATCACATGTGCAGCAGTGAAATAAACTAACTATCTATCTACCTATCTATCCCCAGGGAGAAAACTGTAATTTAATTATGAGTAATGTGTATTGTGCATGCATCATAAAGAGAAATTACAGGTATTGTTTCTTTCTACAACACATGAACGATTAAATATATTTCAACAATTAGATAGCCAATTGTTTTATGAACAACATACATTACTCATGGTGGTAATTCCACAAAATAAACCAGGAATCATTTAAACAAGAACATAGGTTCTAAGAGTTAGAACGATCTCACGGTTAATGGACAGAAACTGGAAAAACAAAATAGTTCATCTTTCCGCCATCCACGTCATAACATTTGAAAGTGCCACCAATCTTTCTCCAATAGGCAAACAATAATTCTTTATTGCAAAAAAAAGTTGTTCTTCTTACAATATTGCTTTACATGTCTAACCGGGAAAAAGCCCCTTTCTAAGTTCTACTTTCAAATATTTAAACTACAACCTAGACCGCTTGGGCTGCCCCTTCAAACATAAAACCTTTCGGTTCCTCAAACGTTTCATATTTCTCTTTATTATTTTTTTCTGTACACATTCATGATCTGATTAGTAACTGATAGATATTTCAAATCTGCGCCTTTGTCGCTATTGTCTTTGTCTTTTACTCCATTTTCTCTCCTTGCGATCCTGCCGGTTACGGTTTGATCCTCGCCTGTGGTAGTCGGGAAAAATCTCTTGGATGCTCCTGCAATTAAACAACAACCAATCATTTATTGGGACTGTGTTTTCAAGAAAATCAAACCACATTAAATTATACAACGGCTAAGCATCAAGAAAAATCATGTGCATGACTGTTACAAGAACATTCACAAACACCAACTCCACCACTACTTCGTCTACCCGCGGGTTCGCAAGAAGCCACCAATGACAAGAATAGATAACTCATCGGACGCTCAGGGCGCTTGTAATCGGAAGCTAAAATATCTACCCCAGCCGCAACGGAAGAAGAGAAAAAGGTTAGGGACACAGGCAAGCAACTAAAATACTGATGCATCGGCTGGTGGAGCGTTTTGGATTGGAGGTCGAAAGTATATTTCTTTCCGCAACGGCGGGAGCCAAATCGCTAAGCCATCCGCGGAGACATAACACATCGGAGCCTTAAGACATCGGAGTGGAAAGCGGAATGGGAGCCGCAATGGCGGAGATATAAAGGACAAGTCATCCTGCTATAGGAAAAGTCTTTATCAGAATGGAAACCACTAACTGATCGGAATGGGTATCGCTTTAGGTAGCCGCAACAGCGGAGGAACAAAGGATATCACGACCTGTGACACAAGGTCTGAATCAGAAGATAATGACTAAGAGATCGACAAGGTTAGTGCTTCGGTAGCTGCAACGGCGGAGTCACAAAGGGTGCGGCCTTCCGCAATGATGGGATTTAAAACAACTCAACAACCGGAAGAGATAAAGCTTTCCGCAGCCACAACGGTGGAAGTCCACAACTTAAGGACCGGTAGAAGTAACAAAGCGGGATCCGAAACGTAAAAGCAATGATTGGGCGAGTTAGTAATTTTCCATCCGCAATGGCGGAAAAAGAAACAACAAATCATTCTGATGTAAACCAAAAGATCAGCCGATCGAAAGAAATGTATCGGAGAAAAGTAGAAGCCAAGACTTGCTACCTCGCCGCAACGGCGGGAGCACCAACCAGATAAATTTCTGATTCAAACATGCTGAAAATGCATTCAAAATCAACGATAGAGTTTGAACAATAAGTGGATTGTTTTAAATGTTAGAGGAAGAATCGAAAACAGTGGTGGGTCAATCCAAGCATTAGAAAATCTTTCTAGAAAATCATTAGATCAAATCAAAGGAGAAAATCACACTAATTCAAGCAAATGGAGGGTCCTGAAATTTTTTGGAATTTTGGGAGAATGTTGCAGCTGCAACAATTGGCGACTACCTGGTGAACCCCAGATTTCTGACTTAACTTGTTCCCAGTGCAAGACCGTCTAGATGAAAAGTTGAAATCTTCCAGATGTTTGTATTCCTAGGCTGGCCAAATTATGCATTTAAATCATTAATAAGTAGTCCATTCTTTGGGAAATCGTAACATTATAAATATTTGTAAGTTTGAATAACTCTTTCGAGGCCTGATAAGTGAGGTTTATTTTTCCCGTCCTTAGTTAGTTTCTAGCTTTGACACCACATGATTGTAACATATAGTAAACAGCCTTATCCTTTTGTTCCTCATTCCCATGCCAACTGCACTTTTGTGCTATTTGAACTTTAGTTCTTGTGAGTCCTCCATATGACTTTCTTTCTGAATTTTATTCAGGCTCCTCTATCCATAGTGTCCTTTTGTGTGAGAGAAGAATTGGCTTTTCATCTCACGGATGGAGAGGAACTTTTGGCAATTTGAGATTCATGCTTTTGATACTTTGCTTTGATATGTATTGCTTCTTTAAGGATTTTTGACTCTTGATATATTTTAGCTTTTCTGAAATTATGGCATGGGATCATTTATATATGATATACCGTTTACCCCTCTTCCTTTCCGTGGGTCTTTTGCTGTCACCCCCTTGGACATTTAATATGTGAAATGGATGGAGCCTCAAAATAGTATTCCAGACCTCTTTTACTTCTGAGTTATTTACAGGGGTTAAGTAAGACTTCAATGAATGCATGGCCAGTTAGGAACACTGCTACTAGAAGACATTCTATGTTTCAAAGTACAATCTTTTGCTCAAGATTTCAGTTAATAAAGAACCCTGATGTTTCCATTGCAACCAAAGTTTGCCTCTTTATTCAAAACCAAAAGAACTAATAACAAAGCAGTAAAAATAAAAGAAAACAACATCAAAGCAATAAATCAAAAGAAAATAGCATCAAAGTATTAAAGAAAACAATATCAATTTATTTATGTACAAAGCAAAAGAAAAGAAAAATTTGCCCACTCCTGAAAATTTTTAATCTTAGGGAGTTAAGGGGTGGGCTGGATTATAGACATGAGATATCTAACCATGGTCTAGCTGTGCTATTTTTGAAATTTAACACATGTCTACTATCCTACAGTCACCCCTTTAAGCCCGAGGAAGTTGAAGGAGCTCAGGCTGAGTGTCAATCATAGAACTGGCCTTTCTTGAGGTATGATGTCTTAGCTTAAGCTCGGTCAGATAATTTCCCAGGACAGAATTGGCAGATTCATTACCCTCTTCCATCCCAGTGACATTGTACTTCATGTAGGGCTCTCTTAAAATCTTAATCAAGTTTGGGCTACCCTTCTGAGGAAACCACAAGTGTGACCAGTATGAAGTAAAGTACCCATCTAGTCGTGCTGGGCCAGTCTTGATTCAAGATCTATCCATAGCCATCAAGTATGTCTGCTACTACAATATCAAGGTACTGACATATCTTTTTATTTGCAGACAATCGAATCAGAACATTCTCCATCTCCCCCACTACTTTGACACTAGTCTTGTCTAGTTGAGTGACGTCCCAATCAGTATGTTTTTGCTTCCCATTAATTTTTTTGCAAATTGCAAGAGGCATAACATTCACCGATGATCCAGAGTCCACCAGACAATTATGCACCTTATGGTTCAAAATTTCCAGAGTCAAAAGGAAAGGTGGGGTGCCAGTTTTCCTTTCCCCAGTTGATTCGACCTTTTCTTCCACAGGTTGGTTTTCGGTGGGTATCTCCTCTTTAACTTCCTTAATTTTTTCAGTTTTTCGTTCCTCAACATCTTCCACAGGTTTGACAGGCTCAACGATTGGTTTTGTTTCTTGGTTGAAAGTAGTGACTTTAGGTGTTTTATCTTCATCCCTGACATCTGCCTATCTCTTGACATTCTTTTGCAATCTCTTAATCTTCGAAATTGTTAAATCCACGTCCTTTGTTGCTGTAGGTGTGCATTCAGTCCTGAGAGCGCTCTCTTCATTGTCAAACAGCGAGACACCATTCGATGAAAACATGGTGTCATTATCTTGTTTCTCCATAGTCTGGTTTTTCTTTTCCTCTTTACCACTGTCCTTGGTTAATTTAGAATCTAGCAGCTGATTCATAACCAATGTCATCGAATTCAACCATTGAGGGCACTTCTTTTCCGAATGAGGTTGTTGGTGAAAAGTGCAGAAATTGTCTCCTCCCACTTCTGTTATATTCATTGAGGCTAAATTTGGGGGAGGGATTTTCCATTGGTTGCTATCTTCTTTTTTTGGATAGTATGGTTTGTAATTTTTCCGCATTTCCCTTTCTTTTTCCAGATCTATTATTCGGTTGGATAGCTTCTGCATCATTTTCAGCATTCCCTGATAATCATATGATTGTTCATCTTTAGGTTTAGACAGCAATAACGTTCGTCTCTCGATATTATTTTCTCTCAGTTGCTCAGGATAGTCCTCTATGCTTTCTTTTTCAGCTTCTACCCTTCTGCTTCTTCGTAAGTCTCTACCAACGTAGGTTTGGCTTTCATCTTGGCAAACATGGCCAACTCAGGTCCTAGGGCTAAGGTATAATATTCAATTAAGACTTTGTCTAAGGGTCTGTCAGCTTCATAAAAGTTCTTTAGGTATATCGAAAACCTTTGAGTGAAACTCCGTACCTTCTCATTCTTCTCTTTCCTTAACAAACCAAGACCTTTCATCAATGAGGCATGAGTTCTTTGAGCTGCATATTTATTTATGAATATTCTTTCAAAAGTATTCCAATCTGGAATTGAGTTTGCAGGGAGAGAAAAATACCATGAAGCAGCTGTCCCTCTCAAGGTATGAGGAAATAATCTATAGACAACATCTTCGTACTCCCCAGCCCTTAAACCTTCTACCGCCAAATAGAAACTTTGTAAGTGGTCATCTACATCAATCCTTTCCTCGAGGTCAAACTTAGGCAGCAGCTTATCAAAAGCTTGAGGTAGGTTATGCAATGGTGGTGTGAGGTTCAACGGGGATCTAGCTCTCCAAGCAGGCAATGGGTTGGGTTGGTTCACAATTACACCAGCCATGAGCATAGGAAAAAGAACAAAAATCTGAGCAAAGAGCAACGTAGGGTGAGAACATGCTTTCTTACTTCAAAGGTATAACCGAAACTTGTAAGTACTTGGGTTAGGTTACAAGATTCAAAACATTTGTTGGTGGGGTAATCATGGGAAAATAAGTTTCCACAGCCAGCCATGCACTGGCGGCCCTCCTTATAGCGCCAGAACTGTTGAGGCCTGGAAATTCACAGGCAACAACACAAAGGGATTCTCCCTAGTCAACGTTCCCAACTAGCCTGTGACTGTTTGGTATGGGGAATCCGTCCGGTTTGTAGTTCGGCTACCATAGGTCAAAGTAACAAAAAACAAAGGTTTTACATATTGCGGCCCGGTCCACCGTGTATATTTTTGTATTTTTTGACTTATTTATGAGATGCATATGCCTACTTAACCATGCATGGTGATAAGGATGCAAGGAGTATTCACAATGTGATGCGCAGGTTCTTACCTCTCGTCTTAGGCTCACAAGCATCTAAATCACATGTGCAGCAATGAATTAAACTAACTATATATCTACCTATCTATCCCCGGGGAGCAAACTGTAATTTAATTATGAGTAATGTGTATTGTGCATGCATCATAAATAGAAATTACAGGTAGCTGATGTTTCTTTCTACAACACATGAACGATTAAATATATTTCAACAATCAGATAGCCAATTGTTTTATGAACAACATACATTACTCATGGTGGTAATTCCACAAAATAAACCAGAAATCATTTAAACAAGAACATAGGTTCTAAGAGTTAGAATGATCTCACGGTTAATGGATAGAAACTGGAAAAAAAAAATAGGTCATCTTTCTGCCATCCACAGCATAACATTTGAAAGTGCCACCAATCTTTCTCCAACAGGAAAACAATAATTCTTTATTGCAAAAAAAAGTAGTTCTTCTTACAATATTGCTTTACATGTCTAACCAGGAAAAAGCCCCTTTCTAAGTTCTACTCACTACTACATTTCGATCCAAAATCCAACGGAAAAATCCGATGGCGCATGGATTTCTCTTTTTAAACTTACCAAAAATCACAAGGATACATTTTTTTTTTTGTAAATGTGGCCACAAGCGTCGGTGAAGTGACGGCTATTCTCATAACCGTCGGCTAAGCGACAACTCCTTTCTATTTACTTTACCATTTTATTCACTATTCACTGGGCTCAAGCATCGCTTAAGCGACGACGCCTTTCTATTTTGCTTTATTCACTATCACTCAACCCCAACAATTCACATTCAGTTCACTTCCACCTTGCCTTTCTGTTAGTTATGCTTTATGGATCCCTTATGTTTGCTTCATTTCCCGCATTCTATTGGAAATCCGACCCTATAATTTTTCTTTCATTTGAAGGATCATCCGATCAACAGAGATTATGCAAGGAGCCATACTGCCGCAGCAGAATTGGTGAAAAGCTCCTGGTTGATTCATTCACAAGAAGATACCGCTAGGATAGGGGATCGAGATAGATTGCTTGCCTTGGTTCGTTGGCCGGGTTTCTCCTTAGAGCCTGAACTCTGTTAGTCAATCATTTGACAGAGCCGGACGAGGGTAAATGACATTGAGCTATTTTGATTTGGTTAAATAGCTCAATACAACAGATCATAGGTAAATACGAAAAATCACATGTTAAATGAAGAAATTAGAGGTTAAATGAACTAAATTATAGAATAACTGAAAAATTTGTGTTTTTAAGCAATAGATGGAAATAATTACTCGTTAAATGGAAAAAATTGCAGGTTAACTTTTTCACATTAATTTTTCAGCGTATATGGGCCATTTTCTTCCAAAACTAGGATTTTGGTTCACCTAGAGAGTTTTCAGAGTTTTTCAGGTTGCCCTCTAACAATATTTTCTAATATTCTCCAATATTTTGATAAGTTTCTTTCAATACCCATGGCAATATATTCTCCAAAATAGTATATGCTACATTGCTAGAGATTTTGAATCGATGTGTAAGTCAACAGTGTCTGTTTGCTCCAGATTTTCAGTAAATACAGTTAGCATATTGTTTTCTTGTATAATGATTTTTTAGAGTTGATATAGGTTTCATTTTATTCGAAAAGTTTTACATTGACTAGGGGTTTTGTCAAATGAGGTTTACAGTTGACAATGGGTATTTTTTTAAGTAGACTTTCAGTTGCATTCATTCAGATGATCTAAGAATTCAATTTAAAACCCAAGAAAAAATTGTTGACCTTATTTTTTGTTTCCAAATGTTTGTTCAAATGTATTTTTTAGCCTCTGGTGAGCCCATTGTGAAATATTTGGATATTTGTATGCGCAGGTTCTCTCTGTGGTTGGTCTTTTGCAAGATGAAGTGGACCCAATGGTATCAGTGATGAAAGTTGAGAAGGCACCATTGGAGTCATATGCTGATGTTGGAGGTTTAGATGCTCAAATTGAAGAGATTAAAGAAGCAGTGGAGCTTCCTTTGACCCATCCTGAATTATATGAAGATATTGGTATAAAGCCTCCAAAGGGAGTCATTCTTTATGGAGAACCTGGAACAGGAAAAACTCTTCTTGCAAAGGTACATATTTTCGATTACGGTTATTTGAAACATTTCTGATCTGCTGGTTAAGCTTTTAATGTTAGTAAACAATCAGCTCACTAACAGTAAACATGTCACAAAGAGGGATTTGAACTCGGGTGGGGAGGATAACAATTTTTCCTCATAACTGCTTGTCCTACACCCAATTGATTGTGAGGGGTATATCCAGTTGTACTGGGTAAAAATAAAAATAAAAGCAGTTTAAAAAGAAGGCAATAACGTATAGTCGAAAGGTAATTTGTAATGGTCAAATGATATAACGTGTCTTTACCTGAAAGCTAATAATTGGGGTAATAGCTAAGAATGCATAGGAGAACCTCCTCCTGGGTTTTTCTAGGCCAAAGATATATAAATAAACCTAAAATAGAATTATCATAAAGGGTTTCACCAGAAAATCCAGCCCTGTTGGATTTAGCTTGACTGCTAATGGGATTTAACAAGCTTGCAATGGGAACTTTAAGGTTGACTACCCTTTCTATGGCCTACTTGCCTTACTTTATTCCGACAGCAGCAGCAACCAAAACAACACCTCACGTGGACCTACTGGTTTTATGTTACCTTTGGATTGGATGAGATACATGGTGTTGAGTAGGGATCAATTCCTGTTGATCCCTACTTCCTGTTGGATCTTTACTCTTTGTAAATACTTTAACCTTGATTAAATTGTTAGTGTAAATATTTTAAAAAATTTTAATTATTAATGTTTGATTTTTAAGAATTATTTGTTAATATATAAATATTTATAGTTATAAGTTAATCACTACAATTTATATTTATAAGTTGATAACTAAACATATATTTAAAAAAACTTAAATTTCTTTATTTTAACAATTATATATATAATGGTAATATTATTATGATAAAAATAAAAAGCTATATAAATTAAAAAAAAATGTTTTAATGGTTAGCCTTCATTCAAACTTATAAAAAATTTACATGAAGTCAAAACTGAGTAAACATAACCAAAGTCGGTGGAACCACACACTCATTGGTGAAGCAGAGGTCTACAGAAGCTCTTAAATATAATTAACCGCTATTAAACTAACCATAACAATAATTTTTTAACCAATTTTGTTTAAAACTATTAACCTAACCCTAACTGTGAGATGTTAACAAATTTTAAGAAAGTCTCTCATGCCAAGAAAGTTTTATGATTAAACTAAGTTTCGATATTGTTGGTATATTGCTTTGTGAAACATTAGATTCATTTACCTGTTTGATTTCCATTTAGCTGTGTAAACTATTTTGATTTTCTTGCAAAAATATATTGCTACTTCTACCTTCAATTGTTCAATATGAAGAGAGAATTTTCATAAACAAATTTTGATTAAACTTGAATCAGAATAATAAAAAAAAAAAATTACAATAAAGTTCTATATACTCTTTAATTTACTATTAATAATCTATCTTGTTTCAAACTATTAAACTAAAAATGGTTCATAATACATTTTGTTGATATTTTAAAATAAAATAAAAATTGATATAATTTATAACGATTAATAAAAATTTATATAATTTATTTAGATATCTAAACAAATATAGTTAAATTTATATAAATAATTGATGATTTTTAAGTAAAAATTTACATTTTAAGATGGAAAACACTATATAATAAAATAATAATAATAATAGAATAATAATAATAACATTTTTTATGTCCTACTTATATCTTAGAATTTGAACTTCATGGTTGTTTGAGGAAACACTTCCAATAAACCAAACACTCTAAGCTCCTACTCATCCTTTCATTTAATATTAGGAGAATAGGACCAAGGTGGGAATTACTAAATGCAAAAGAAAACATAAGCACTAAAGGCCCACATGGATGGAGGTTTATAGATTAACTAGAAGAGACTTTTACTATAGCAAATGTGGTGTTGAAGTGGATATTTTAGAATCTTTAGCTCTTTTTGCAAGGAAAGGAGAAGGATTATGATTGCTTTATTAGTGGAAATTTGTATTTAATTATGTAAACCAAGAAGTTTTTAGATTAAAAATTTATTTTATAAGACATTTATGAACTTAGTAAATTACATCTAAACTTAATTAAAAAAATTATGGGACATTTATGAATTTCTTAAATTAGATCCAACTATAACTAAAAAAACATTTAAAGATTAACTGCAACAAGACTTTTTCCATAGCATCACACAACAAACCTTTGGTATTGAAGTGGAGATTTTAGAGTTTTTAGCTCTCCTTGCAAGGGGAAGGAGATGAATATGATTGCTCTATTGGTAAAAAAATTTATTTAATTGTGTAAACCAAGAAATGTTTAGAATACAAATATATTTTATAGGATATTTATGAACTTAGTAAATTACATCCAAATTTAACTAATTTTTTTTATGGGACATTTATGAACTTCTTAAATAAAATCCAAATAAAACGAAAAAATAAAAAAAATTGAATGACAGCTATGAAGGGTAGTAATGATTGAAGGGAGGCTAGTGTGTTGAGATTCGTGCATTGAAGGGTGTGAGGGGGGTTTGTGTATATGTATTTTTAAGGTTAGATTTTGAAGTTGGTTGTTTTTGCTCTTTGGGGTGGTGGTTAGATAGTACTTTTTGTTGAAGAATGTAATCTCACATTTAGTTAGTTAGTGAGTTAGGTCATCCATGGTATTTATTCACCTATGGTATTTTCCCATAGTATTGTCATTTGTATTTCCTATTTAAACTATTTTGAATAATGAGAAGGCAATCAATTTTACTTCACAACCTCCTTTCAGAGATCTGGTTGCACGAGTTTTTTCTTTTACACTTTTATCTGAAGTAAGTTTAAAATCATTGCCCAATTATTCGGTTCCTTTGAAGTTTAAAATTTTTAGCATCTCTTTTGCCCTAATGTTTCTCTTTTTCAATTATTCAAATGGTTTCATTTAGAAGATAGTTTTTTGTGAGTATGACTTATGATAAGTTTCTTTTTTTCAGTTATTCAAATGGTTTCATTTAGAAGATAGTTTTTTTGTGAGTAGAGTTATGATAAGTTTTTTTGTTCAAGAAGTTTTAAGTTCAAGTTTTGTAGGTTTGACTAGGGTTTATGTTTTTTTTATAAAATGTTATAATGCAAGCGGCTTAGCTATCAAAATTTGTATTTATTTTCATTAGGTTTTCCCCATAAATTTGTATTTATTTTCATTCTTTTATGTGGATCTGAAGTTTATCTCTTATGTTATTTTTTTTCTTGGTTCTTTAGGATTTTCTAACTGTCGTAAACTTATGAGAGCTTTTTAATGTTATAATGCAAGCCACTTAGCTAAGCCCCAAGGGTTAGCTCAATTGGTAAGAAGTGAGCACACTCTCTCGGTTCGGGGAGAGGGTTCGAGCCTTGAGTCCTTTAGCGTTAGGCCTTCTGCGAGGATGGCCTGCGGTTTACCATCTCTACCATCCACTAATGTGGGGAAGTATTGCTGGGTTTCCCGTGGATCTTTCCATCTGAAAAAAAAATGCAAGCCACTTAGCTATCAGAATTTGTATTTGTTTTCATTAGGTTTTCCTATTAGAATTTTATGATATTTTGGCAACCATTCTTTTATGTGGATCTGAAATTTATCTGTTATGTTATTTTTTTTCTTGGTTCTTTTGGATTCTCTAACTGTTGTAAACTTATCAGATTTTTTTAATGTTATAATGCAAGCCACTTAGCTATCAGAATTTGTATTTATTTTTATTAGGTTTTCCTATTAGAGTTTTATTATATTTTGGCAACCATTCTTTTATGTGGATCTGAAGTTTATCTATTATGTTATTTTTTTTCTTGGTTTTTTAAGATTTTCTAACTGTTGTAAACTTATCAGAGTTTTTGGATTAAAAATGATTTATATTATTGGTTGTAAACTTAACAGAGTTTTTGGATTAAAAATCATTTATATTATTGGTTTGTGGCATAAGCCATTTTAGTTAAAAATCCTATAAGTTAGTAGGGTTGGAATTTGAGATTAAAAGTTTTTATTCAATTGTATACTGCTAACCCATATTCATATTCATGTTAAATGCAAAAAGCTATGTAATGCAAAATGTGTTTTCTGTTTGATTGTGATGCAGAAAAATGGGAAGCCGTTGTGAGGGAACTGTGGTGGACACCCATGGAAATAACAATACCCTGGAGGTCTCCTCTGAGCAGAATGGCCAAGAAAACTTCGATGAAGCACCTCTTAATGTTCCTGAATCTGACCAAGGAAATTCTGGAAAGACTACCGATCTGAAGCACACTTTGCAGATAGGCGCGGAGATGCAAAATCATGGAGATTGTCACAAACAACCACCAAGTAAAAAATTTGTTCAATTGGATCCGAGTGCAAGAGAGTTTAAGCCTGAATACTCCTTTCAAACTCCACTGATAGTGCCTCCTCCTGCACCTTTTGCTGCTTGGAACTTTGTTCAACCCACAGTGGGTCATCCTTCCCAGCTTGCATACGTTGCCGCATCCCAATTCATCACAGCTTATATGCCAGAACAATTCAACTTGAATTATATGCCATCAAGTGTTCCTCCTCCTCCTCTTGCATGGGATCCCAGCGTTACCGTCGTATTACT
>LPNX010199079.1:48184-65881 GCA_001517045.1 Pseudotsuga menziesii | reverse complement strand
AGTCCAGGAAAATATGCGAAGTTACATATGCAAGAGTACAGGTAGTCAATGTTTTCGATTTCATACTCATGCATTTTTGTTTCTATAAAGTAGAATGATCTGAAGTAATATTCTTCAATTGTTGGTTTTGAATACATCTTTAGCTACCGTAACATGATTCGATTGTTGGTTTTGAATACAGGGCCGAAATGCACTGGAAAAACGCTTTCGCAATTCGAGGTTCGCCTGTGACACCTACGAGTTCTTGCCAATGGCGTTTGATCCACCCAGGAATAGGAACAATCTGACAGACAGAATTGTAGTGGGGGACCTCAACCCGACCGGAGTAAACTTTCTACCAGATGATCGGAACTCAACCGGACCTCCGCGTTAACATAATGGGAAGTCAAAACGGAAGAATGGCAACTTCTGGAACCAATTACAATTGCAGTTCCAATACTGCCCATTATAGGTCGTCTCACATTGGGGAAGCATAGCGTCAACCTTCGTTGTTATTTCTCTTGTAGGTCTTTGTTAGGAGTAGAAATTAGTAGTAGCATTAAGAAGTATATATGGTTAGCAGTAAGAAATATGTGGAGACATATTGGAAGCTCGAATTTTAAGGATGCTTGTGTATGATCAGTTGTCTTAGTAAGGAATTTATCAAACTTTTCTGTTTATATATGTTTTGAAAAGTTTCTATATGTTTTTTTAGAAAATGGTTTTTGAAGTATTTTTATCTTATTTTAATGAAGAATGTTTTTGGTGTATGATTAGTTGCCAAGTACAACTTTAGTAAGGAATTTATCAAACTTTTCTGTTTATATATGTTTTTTTAGAAGATGGCTTTTAAAATATTTTTATCTTATTTTAATGAAGAATCTTTTTTATGAAATTGAAATAATTTTTATATAAAATGTTTTGTATTAAGTTATATATTTTGCATAAATAAAATTCTAGTAAAATTTAATTATATGCATAATTCATGATCTTAGACTTTTTTATTCAGATATGTTTCTTGGGATTATTAGGATGGATTCGTGTTTTTCTCTTCAGATATGTTTCTTTGGATTATTAGGATGGGTTTTGAAGTATTTTCTGATTTTAATGAAGAAATATTTTTATGGAATTGAAATAATTTTTATAAGATTCAAAATATTTTTATGAAATTGAATTGTTTTTTATATAAAAAAGATGTGTATCAAGTTATCTACTCTACAAAAATAAAATTTTGGTAAATTTTAATTACACCATAAAAACATACAGATAGTAAGTAGAATCTGCAATGCTCATTTAATGAAGATATGAAGTGATCGTGAAGGAAAGTTAAATACCCATGATGAATCCTTTAAGTGGGGTATTCACCCATTCAATTACTCCTTAAAATACATAGATCTTAGATTTAAGGATAAGTAGAATTTTGTCACGAAAGAAAACTAAAGGAATCTTGGATGGTATAAGTAGAAGATGAAACTTCTCATTTTATAATCATTTAAGCTCTTGAATTATCTCATCTAAATTATGAAACCTTTCTAGAAAAAAACACCAACATTGGCTCTCCAATTGAATCCTTTAACTTGCATTGCATTTAATGTAATCAATAAATTTAAAACTCAGTACAATTATGTTTAACTATATAAGCATAAGGAATACAATTTTCTACAATAATAGTCCCCTTACAATTACATACTTGTTTATACATTATAAACTATTATGTAAGGTATTTAAAATCTTACTAAGGCTCTCCTCTAGATGTCTTTCCTACACTTAGTTGCTATTATATCATGTTAATTTTAGAAGTCCTTATCATAATATATTCATCAAGTGAACCTCTCTCCATTGTTATTTAGTTATATTATCAGTATCTATTAGCAATATCATCTCCATTTTTTCAACACAAATAAATATTTAGAGATAGAGATACTTTTTGGGGGGTAAGTAAGGAGGTAAATCCTTCTATTGTTGGGTTAAAATAAAACAACATACAAATTTTATTGCAACCAAATGTGCGAGTGGTGCTCTTCCCATATTGGGATAACAAAGAAAAAACTGTCTACGCAAGTTTATACAACCAAAATATAGTAAAAGAACCACCTTATAGCCTCCAAATTGACAAATAGTGATGAAATCCCTAGTCTCATTACGAATAATGATACTTGACCCATATGGAATCAAAACTTTGAGCATAAAAAAAAAATGTACAAGACATACACTACCAACTACTATGATGTTGCTACCCCTCTCGGGGCTTGGTGGTCATTTACTGACTCAACTTCTTTTTCATCAGCGACCTTTGAGAGTGCCCTCATCTCATCCAAATAGCTACACAGGCAGCGAGTTATAATCACGGCCATCTCTGGAGTCGTCTTCAGCAACAGTTCCCATAAATGGAGCTCGTGGGTGAGTAACATACGTCCTACCGAGAATGGATTAGTCGCTACTAGTCACCCTGCTGCAAGTTTATTTCCTGAAAAGGAGTTCCTCCATCTGTACTATCTTTCTTTCAATGGCGTCCAAGCTCTTCGAAAAGTATTGGTCTCCCGAGTTAAAGGAAAGAGTGGTGAGATCCTCTTGTTCTTCCTGCACAGAATCCAAATTTTGCGCCATTGGGTTCTTCCACATCAACTGTTATCCCTCCGACTCCCTCTTTCACTACGCATATGCATCCTAGGAGCTATGATGTTTAGAAGCAGGCTCCTCGAGGTGAGTGAAATGGCTCCGGCTAATTGCAGCCACCTATACTTGTGATGCATAAGTTTAATAATATCTCTGATTCTATGAGCCATGCGAGTTATATTATTACGACCTCTCGCCACCTTAATTAATGGTTGATGTCCTTTCCCTCATTGGCTAGAAGTACAATCACACAAGGAAATGTACCGTGTGAGCTTCTCCAAATCGGACCATCCCATGAAACAACATGTAGCACAAATGTTGATCTAGGCTTCAATTATGATTTCTGTACTTTTGGCACGTTCTCGATCCGGGTCATTTCCTTTTTCTTACTTTGAGTCTCCATGCTACCTTAAGCACCGCATTATTACCATCCACGCAAGGCATGCGAGATATAAAGGACTGTATTGTCATTTATGGGAAGAGATCCCTCGCACCAAATGGGGATGCGTGTTCCTTTCCCCATGTGTCCTTTCCACTAGACCACCATGTTTACTCACGAGGTGGGAAAGGTTTGGATTGCCAAGTTCCATGCATTGGCTCTTTAATGGATGTTCATAGGTGTCCTCCAACTGACTCGCCTCAAAGGATACATGTGCCAATCATTAGAGGAAATTTGGATGAAAATGGGCCTCCTAAGGAAAATAATAAAAAAATGCCATGTAGCCACGTTTTTATACTATTTCACTTTTATCGAAGGTGCCAAGGGTTATTTCACTTTTATCAAAGCTACCTTAAATATATATTTTATATTAAAATCAATATATGATGACGAAGTTTGATGTAGTGTTTTCACCAAAAATAAATAAATAAAATTAAATACAAAATTATATCTTAAAATTTATTTGACTTTTATGATGTATAATATTATTGTTATAATATATTAATTATAGCTTAGTTGAGAACGAAGTGATCAAGCTCACACAACAGGAGGTGGGATTGGAAGCAGCCATCCTTCGAAGAAAGTATAATAGTTCACTGGTCTATCTATGGCACCGAAAATATATCGGGGCTCAAGTGATTCACCAAAGCGACGAGACCTTGGAAGCTTTAAGAGGGTTCTAAAGACCCCCTGAAACTAAATAAGTAATTGGTACAAGAAAGCAAGCGCCAGCCAAGTGTCAGTAATGGGACGTTCTGTTAATCGGGGAAGGGATAATACTTGGAGATATTAGAAGTGAGAATGATGACACGAGTAATGAGAAATCATGTGAAAAACATGTTCGCTTTCCATATCCATGGTTTATGCGTTCAGTCAATCTACGCAGAGTAAATCGGTCCCTAAGGAACCCCCAAAAGGGCTTTGTCCGATGGGTACACGAAAGTGACGTAGTTGCTTTATCTCACTACTGAATTATGTGTGTCTGTTATAGTAAATTAGAGGCCATGTCCTACTTTTTATTACCAAATTGAATGAATGTGAAAGCACACTTCTGTTAGGGTTTCAACTTCGAGGAAAAACATTGAATTGGGAAGCCAATTGTCCCAGTGAATTGACCGTACCCCAAACCAACACACGTGAACAAGTAGAGTATACTAGGATTCTTGAGAGAACCATGATGAAGTAACTTGAAAAAATGACCCCGTAACTTTGGGAGAAGCGGTGTTGTCCCTCCTCTTTTTGGATTGGGAAAGTGGAACATATCACGGGGTAGCGATTGTTTAATAAAAACACATGACTCTGCCAAGTAGTAACACGATTTATAGAGTCTGACACCTTCCTGGTGCCGGAATAAACACCATAGGAGCACGAGGTATGACTCAAATAGAAAACATCCACACATGATGATACTTCACACTTGGAGGAAGGCTCCACCCATGGTGAGGTCAAGGATACATAAAAATATGATGGAGTGCTCATGTGAACATCTCATTAAAACAAAGAGTTATAAAATTACCAAGAACATACCAAAGTATAAATGTAACAACTAGATATTGAATCCATAGTATCGATACAGGGCAAAAGTGTGACAGGTGGCTTGGAATCGAGTTTGTTAATCTCCAAAAAGGTAGACAAAAATGTGGGAAGTTAAGGTTTAATAGAATAGTATTAAATATTAATATTAGTTATGATATTAGTTAAAAATTATTAGATGCAACTTTTGACGGTTATTATAAAATATTAATTATAATATAATATTATTATATATTACTTATAAATATTACTTATGATATTAGTTAAAAGTGTTTAAACCCAATTTTTAATGGTTATTATGAAATATTAGATAATATTAATTACTATTACTATTATATATTGGTTACATATCACCTAAAATATGATGTGTATATTGGATATGTTGCTAGTTATTATTATAGATTAAATAGATATTATATATTAGTTAAAATGCATTAGACCCACCTTTTGGTGGTTATTATAAAATATTGATTATAATATAATATTATTATATTTTAGTGATAATATTAGTTACTATTACTATTATATTTTATTTATTGGTCACATATTACCTAAAATATGGAGGGAACTTTTGAGAGTTATTATAATAATATTAATTATATTATATTATTATTATTATGTCTTAGCTATAATATTAATTATATATTATATATTGGACTTGAATTACCTAAAACATGGATGGGTATTTGACTAAGTAATATGTTTGGACCGAGTCAAAGTTATTGGAACTAGTAATATTTTTCGACGAAGTTACAATTATTTGACCCTAAGCAGAGTTAAAGATATTGGACCGAGTAATATTATTTTTATATATTAGATATAATATTAATTATTTTTAGTATTTTATATTACAAATGGGAGAAGTATTACCTAAAATCAGTTACAATATTATTTTCATTTTCAATATGCAAGATAATTTTGGGCATCTTGGACACCCCATAGACAAATTATATTATTAAAATAATTCACCTATCCCGAAATTCATATTAAAAAATCGTTTAAAGCAATTTCAGTTTTAAAGCAATTTCATTGGCTAACACATGATGACATGGAATTTGAATTAGGGTTGAAAGGCCCATTTAGAGTTGAAATTTCCTCGAATGAATCCTTTGTTTTATAGAGCGTCGGACACCTTGTTTGTTATACGTCGGACGTGCATGAACTAAACTATAGGGGTGGCATCCAATACATGCTAAAGTTGGTGTAATCGACCCTCTCATTTCAAATTCTGGTAGACTTTGTATATGGGTGATCCCTATTGAATTCAACTCACCATGGATATCATCATCAGAGAGAACCCCTCAACAATCAAATGAATTCATATCTTTTGTACCTCCCATCACACCTCGCTCACCAATCCTTCCAATTTTGTAGCATTATTGGTGTTTTCGCCTAAGTATCCCAAGAAAACGTTGACCCGATTGTTAGTAGTAAACCCACGTGTGTACACGGAAATAGCAAAGAAACCTGTGTATATACGCGATTGTGAGTTAAAAACTCGTGTACAGGAAGAAAGGTGCATACAAATAAAGGCAAATAGACAAGCTGAGACAAACTTCACACCAGTCAGACACCACCAGGAAAACATGCCCCCAAATCCGACACAGAAACAAGATAAAAAGAGCAATTCAAAGTCATTGAATGTCGATAGAAAACCCCCAAAGGACAACTACTAGGAACTCCCCAGCAGAGTCACCAATTCTGTTATGGAGATAAATTCCTATTGCTTAGGGTACCACAATAGACAGCTTGACTCCAGAAATCAATCCTTTCCATAATGCAATAGAAATTAAACATCTAACACTAAAGGATCTAACCTCCTACCTTATTCCAGACGGTTGGATTATATCCCCGTTGAGATTTCCAACTTCAACTTGAATTGATTAATCATGTCCTCAACAACAAGTAAACATGACAAGCATACTATATATCTTGGTTTTAGAACTATTCTGGCATATATAATGAACAATGTATAAGCATTTGAAATCATCCCATGCATAAAATATTCATTCCAACATACATTATTGGATAGGAAAAGATATTTCTATTAATATAAAATCAGAGATTACAATTGATACAACCTCTATCAGCACGTCTGCGAATAAGAGAAACTGAATCCCCCACTTGGGCCTCCACCACCTCAATCCTCCATCTCTCGATAGCAAGCTCACAAGAAAAAGGCAAGCTTGGGAAGAACACAAAAGTGCTCCAAGGGACAAAGGGATGCAGACTCAAGCATAAGTTTCGGCAACAATGGACTATAGTTTCTTTGCTCTCAATTCTCTCTTATTCCTTCAATGTACCAAAGAGTTCCGTATATAGCTTTTCAAAGGGGTAATGAAAGGTCGAATCCGAGCGATCTCAAGGCATATGGAAGGCCAAGAGTCAAGTGAGTTGGATCCATGTCAAGGAAAACTACAAAAGGATTTGGATTATGCACACATCCCAATGTACACGGTTTTAGGGGTCAAACCCGCATATAAACGCGATTATGGGTTTAAAAGTCGTGTATATGGATTTTCACATGTCTTTAGAGATGGTCAAGGAAAAATCAAAGGACAAAAAATGGTCCAAGGGGTCTAAGGAGTCTGTAACAGAGGGACAAGGGATAGGCCATACAAGTGTGATTCACCTGGAGTGGTAAAATCAGCTATAACAGATGCCCCCTAATGTGTGAGGTCACAGGGGTCATACGATGGCTGAAATACATTATAAGTCCATACCAAAAGTGAAGTGATGAAGGATCCCAAATGGAAGACCAGCCACCCAATTAGCATAGTACAATGATACAACTCTGCATATAACTACAAATACATCTAGTAGTCCCAAATACATAAGAGTACAATGGCCATGAATAGGCATGATACAAGATATCACATAAGTGGTCATCACCATGTACAATATACATAGATCAGAATCTCCATGATGAAGATATACAAAGGATCATGATCTCCATAATGGTTGAAGATATGAAATGGATCAAGATCTCCATAATAGCTGGAAATATCTGACATATACTAGAATCAAGTCACGAGAGCTGAAATTTCATGAACACTGGCACGATCAAGTAGGTAGCATATAAGAGATGCCACCAATTTGGAAGGTCTTCTACATAAACTGCTACGAGTACATGTCCTACTATGTGAATAGAGGTGTCGAGGTCAAACATAGTAGTCGATTGTCTGATTATCGGTAATTAATGTATACCGTTAACACACGCGAGATCACCCACCGATAATGAAAATGGGAATCAAGGTACTAGAGTGAAAACTAAAAAGTGTGAATAGATGTGTTGAGGTCAAACACTTGAGAGGATCCATCGATCAGGGGACATTGATGTATTCCCAAAGACTGTCGATGGCGAGAGAACCTGCTACTGATGAATGCAAGTCTCAAGGCACTCAAAAATGACTCTAAATTCCAATCCCAGAATAAATGATCTGAATTCGATGGGATGAAATCCGTTGGAAGAAGGGCATTAAGGCATCCCCCACCATCCAACACGAGGTACTTAGCAAAGCTGTATAATGTGGAAGGACTCGATCATAAGGTGCATGAACTAGTAACTATACCGGGAATGACCGACATGCAAAGTCAAGATAACTGAGGAATGGTCGACTCAGGTTTCAACTTCCTTCGAACAAGATCATAATGGTGTATGGTGACTAAATAAAGGTAGCATAGACTCGATATACAAACTGGTACATCTCTGCGACACAGGAGGAATCGACAGAGACTCCATGGGGACTGGAAGCTTAACCAGTCGGTGGAGATAAACTCAGATAAATGAGTGTAGATCGTAAAGTCAAACTACAAACCCAACCAACGGATGTGCTATACAGTGCTCTTTTTGAAGGTGACATGACTCGATAGCTGCCAAAAGATAACATCTTTCCTTGTCCAGCTTTTTGGCTTTTTGATTTTTTTTGGACTTTTTCAAATATTTAAAAAGCTTGAAAAAGAATAAAATTGCTTTATAGTTACAAACTAGGAGGAGACGCGTGTCATAGGGGAAAACAAACTAGTTCCAAGCAGTGGAACATACCTATGCTCAATGCAAGGATACATGTGTAAGATAGTGACACTCAGGGGAAAATGCCCTCCCGGTAAAAAGGGAATCAAGCTGCAAAGGATATATAAAATGGCTTTGCATGGTTAGACATGAGACAAGCTCGGGCTATATGGTTGAAACTCAATGTCAGGGAAGCCAGCATAAGGCTCAATAAGGCAATCAAAGCTCATGATAATGCAATTACAACTTGACATAAGGGAGTCTTGAGGGGAATAGGCCAGCAAAATCTCAAGAGGAGTATGAGGCTCTTGCGAAGTGTCATGGAAATACTATACAATGGACTCCCACACCCTAAGGGACAAAACATCAGCATGGGCACCAAATGCAAATAAGGAGATAACTAGGGTACCCATGTAAGGTCAAGCTCTACCACTCATATCATGCCACTTCTAAAACAGTAAGAAGGTTCTGTGACATAATAGAGTGGGTTCGTACCTAAGGCTATAATGAAATGGTCATAAGGTCATGAAAAATGCAAACGGTGATGAAACCTAACCTATATGCCACTTTAGATATGATACCTGAAATCGGCATGAACGGGTCAATCCAACGGCTGAAACGACACTCAAAAAGGTCTCCTAGATCATAAATTAGGTCAAAAACAGTCCAAAATGATTAGAAATGGTCCAAACTATAGGAAAGGAGGTAAAAAATTTCAAAAAATTGAAAATTTTCTATAAATAGTAAATATTTCAAAACATTATAAAACATTTGAAATTTTTACCCAATTGAGCTTAGATTTTCAATAGAGAATTCCAGGAGATCCAGCCGGTGGAATCCACTATCGTTTCTTCCAAGTACTTACCCATGCTCTTCTCTTCCATTTTGATGCATTTTTTATCAAATTCCATGGTTATTTGGGATTTATAGGCCAATCCAAAATAGGCGCTACGGCCCATGTGAAAATCAAGGGATTTTCCGCATACAGGGCTGGCTATACGCAGAAAATTCCCCCAAACCTGTGTACATACACGGCTGTTTGGAAAACAGTGGCGTATGCGACTGTGCATGAGGTTTTTTAAGTGTTCTAATGGGTAAACTTACAATTTTTTGTACAGGATGGTTCTAGAATGGAGAGAACGTGAACATGGTGATGTAAAGGAGGCAATAAGGGCCGATCTAATGGCCCAACAAGCGCTACATGCATGTGGGCTCTACAAATTTTAGTGTCTTGGTGGCTTAAGGGCCAAACCAGGACTATTGCAGATGCAAGTGGATTACTAGGATCCAGACTCAGAGTCGTTCTAGATAGATGGGATGTCCCTCACCATAGAGGTGGAGGAAATATACTTTATTACTGGACTTTCCCGACTGAGGAAAGTAGTGAACCTACGTTCTCATGGGCCCGAAGATGGCCTAAATATAGATGAGTACATTGCGGTGTACTGCTATCCGGACACGGAGAAGGTGGGGAGTCAGATCCCAACCAACTCTATACAGGTGTTGGGCCTAAAGGCCGTCCTACTGACACTGAGCAGGATAGCAAGCTTGGATTCACTCCACCAGGCCTCACGGCCTCTGATATTCTATGTAGTGGAGTGCATGAGACCCACGGTATA
The DNA here is from genome assembly GCA_001517045.1 of Pseudotsuga menziesii. Taxonomy (NCBI): domain Eukaryota; kingdom Viridiplantae; phylum Streptophyta; class Pinopsida; order Pinales; family Pinaceae; genus Pseudotsuga; species Pseudotsuga menziesii. The sequence goes on along the minus strand of LPNX010199079.1, from coordinate 55,683 downwards.
TGACTGGAGCATTACACTACTGAGCAACATGAAACACTAGCTCAATGAGTGTAAGATGGGAAGAGTGTGAAAATTTGGTTTCAACAATATACTGAGCACATTTTTATTTGAGCGTGTTCCAGGATTGAGCCCTAGAGTTGATGTTCCTCTACACAGGGTTTCAGATCCGGCCCAATGGCGTTGGGAAGATGTGATGTGCAGACTGGGAGGAGGTAGGGTGTCCAACTCCTATCCAGCTGAGTTCTTTCCATGGTGGCAATGACAAATAGTTGCCATCGGTGACTACCCCTATGTGGGGATAGATTTCCAAGGGGACCCAGACTTACCGCTAACACCAGGATTGGCATACGGTGACATAGGTAATGAATCTCGACCCTCACTTTAAATTTTTGAGTTATTTAATTTTTTTGTGTTTTTTGATTATATGAAATCAAAAGACATGTTTTTGGGTGACAATACATAGTGACATCTACCATATGCATGCAGATGTGGGACCACGGTAGCCTGAAGGCTTCCCTCATCATAGACAGAGGGGAAGAGGAGACGATATCATGGGTGTGGATGCGGAGCGGAAGCTCCAGAGAATTCATACCAACTTTGTGAGGCTGACACACAGAGTTCCCATGGTGCAAGTCGAGGAATTGTCTGCGGCTATGCAGTACTAGGTGGTGGGTGTACCACAAGCATGGGTGTGATTATTTCGACGGCTAGCTAGAGCCGTAGTGACCTTCCATGATCACAATCCCCCCCTCCTCCATAGGCTTAAATACCTGGGAGATACATTTTGTATTACCGTGTATTATATTTTGGTGGCTCGAGAGCCCCATTTTTGTATTATGACACTATGTATTACCACATTTTGGATGGATATAAAAACTTTTATGATGATCGGTTTATTTATTTACATGTATAAAAAAAACATTTGTGATGAATTTATTGTGTATGAAACAAATGCCAATCTAACATGTAGTCAACATATGAGTCAACAACTTGATTAGTAATTCTTGGAACATGTATGTATGTTATATTGTCAAATTGTCGTTCTAATAATCTCACATGTAAGAATATTCTTAATAACGTCGGATCTCTAACATGGTACAAACCATTAAGTTGTGACACTACTAACTCCGAATCAAGACGTACCTCAAGAGAGATAATGCCATGTAAAATGGCATCCCGGAGAAGCTCAATAACGACGCTATATTCAGCAACATTATTGGAAGATGGCCGTAGACATATGCCTCCTGAAGACAGTACTCGACCCATAGGAGTATAAATCACCCAAGCAGCAGAGGCTGAGTGTTGAGTGTGACGGATTGCACCATCCATGAATCCTATGTAGGTGGAAGATTCCATTGACATCTTCCAAAAGAAACAAAAACTAATCACAAACCCGATCACTGTAAGAAAAAAGACCTAACTATGCAAAACTGTACAATAATATACAATAACCAGCCTTGGCTGAAAATCATGCATAGTACTTCTTGAGATAGAGCCCATTTCTAGGCTCCGCCAAGGTCGTCCCTTCATAATCCACTAACTCATAAGCACCCTTCTCTAACACATGTTTGACGACGTAAGGACCACGCCACATGGGGTTAAAATTTCATGCCCCCAAGGGTTCCTTCGGTTGATCCCACAAAAGGACCAAGTCTCCCTCACTAAATCTCCTTGGATGGACATACTTATCGTACTGGACCTTTATGCAATGTTTATTTACTTCTAGAGCCACCAATGCATCTCAACGCTACTCATCAAGTTGCTCAAGATGGACCAAATGCTTCTCCAATGGGTAAGTGTTTGGTAAGACCTCTACAGCAAGTTTCAAAGAAGGAATCTCACACTCAACCAACAATACCGACTCCAATCCATGTACAAGTTGATATGGAGAAAAACCCATGGCAGTCTTAATAGCGGTTCTATACGCCCACAAAGTAGGATATAACATAATGTGCCAATTATTCTTGCTTCGTGCGATGGTTTCTTGGAGAATGGATTTGAGTGATTTATTCACTGCTTCTACCTATCCATTCACTTGAGGGTATTAAGAGGAGGAATGCTCTTACTTGTACCCTAACTTTGATGCCAACTCTTCCATCATATGATTCTGAAAGTGCGAGCCATGGTCAGTGACAAGCTCTTTCAGAATCCCAAACCGAGTAATAATCTGGTTGAATACGAAGTGCGCGGCTGTCTCACCATTGGATTTAACTGTAGGCATAGCCTCATCCCATTTCATGAAGTAATCAACAACCACTATGATATGATGATGCCCCCCAACTGAAGCTAGGTTGCAATCCATAAAATCAAGCCCCCACTTAGTGAAGGGACTCGCGGTGATGATGGGATGTAATGGGGTAGGTTTCGAGTGCATATTACATGCAAACACCTGGCAAGGGTGGCACCTCTTGACTGCATCTACACAATCTTTAAAAATCAACGGCTAGAAATAACCTGCTCTTAATATTTTTTGGGCTGTAGAAAGCCCAGATAAATGACCACCACATGCCCCTCCATGGAAATCATCCAGCACTACCTCAGCCTCATCATGAGTTAAACAACGTTGTAAAATGGAATCTACCCCACGGTGGTATAAAGTGTTATCCACTATGAGTTAATTCTTAGACACATGATGTAATCATCATCGTTCATCCCATGAGAGGTGAGTGGGGACCTTCAATATTTGTAGATATATAATGATATCCCTATACCATGGGTCTAAAGTTGAGATTAAGAAGATGTGCTCATCGATAAACGTATCTTCACAAACCAACTCCTCGGCCTTGCTTGGGAAATCCGATATAAGCTCTGCAAAAATTAATGATTTCTTCGATTTTACTGAAACAAATTCGAGGTCAAATTGTTGCAGGATGACAATCCATTTATTATATTTTCCCCTAATCATCCTTCGAGTGAGGACAAATTGAAACAGATTGACATGGGATACAACCAAGGTCTAGCGAAGGAGAATATAATATCTCAATTGTTGAACCGCATGTACGGTAGCTAAGGAAAGATTCTCAACATGAGAATAATGAATCTCCACGTCAATAAGATTTCGGCTTAGATAGTATATGCCATGCTCTTGGAGCTCCTCATCCTCTTGAACCAAAACCATCCCAATCGTCTCCATAGACGCGGCCACATAAAGTAGAAAATCACGGCTATAGTCTGGGGGACTAATCACCGGGGCCAATGCTAGGGCTCGTTTGAGCGCATCAAAGGACTCCCAGGCTCGCTCATCCCAACAAAAGGTGGTGTACTTCTTCAAAAGACACATGAAGCCTCTAGTCAAATTGGCAAAATTGACAACGAATATTTGTAAGAAGTTTTCCATGCCTTGCAAACATTGAAGATGACGAATATTTTTCAGAGGAGACAACTGAAGTATTGCCTCAACCTTCAAAGGGTTGACTCTTATACCCTCTTTAGAAATGATGAAACTTAATAAGAGACCTAACTTCACACAAAAGATGCACTTGTGAGGATTTAACCTGACCAAATAATGGTGGAACCTTTCGAATACCAATCTCAAATGATAGGAATGACACATTCTCATACGAGAATGAGTAGCAAGGTCATCCAAAAATACTTTGATAATCGATTTGAGATCATGGAAAATTAAGGTCATGGCCCGCTGAAAAGTAGCTCCGGCGTTCTTAAGGCCAAAAGGCATTTTTCAATATGCAAAAGTTCCCCAAGGACAAATAAATTTGGTCTTATGCTGGTGCTTAGGCTTAATTTGTATCTGATTATATCCAGAAAAGCCGTCGATAAAGGAAAAAACCTCGCTACCCGCACACTCATCCAAAATATGATCAATAAATGGTGTGGAGAAATTGTCCTTAGGACAGGCACGATTCAAATCACGGAAATCAGTACATATGCGGATCACTCCCTGCTTGTCAATGAGAATGGGGTTTGAAACCCACTTCGTCAAGGGAATGGGATAGATAAAACCGGCTTTCAACAGTTTCTCTATCTCTGCCTTAATCGTGAATGCTTTCCTAGGATTCATTGCACGCAAACATTGTCGAATAGGCTTAGCGTTGGGATAAGTCTTAGTCTCATGTTCGACAATGCGAGGGTCGATACCTGGCATTTCATCGTAATACCAAGCAAAGATATCATGAAATTATTTAAACAGCTCGGTGTATTCTAGAATCTCAGCATGGGAACATTCTTCCCCAATATAGACATTCTCTATCATACTAGGACCGTGAGAGATATTGATAGGAATCATTGGAGATATATTTTCCATGTTTCCATCACCCGTCGGACCAGGAGAGCTTAATGGAACCATGGGACTACCAATTCTCTTGCTAAGAAACCTCCCTAAAGTCCTCACACTCCAAGCGGTCAAGCTCGGGAAGAAAATAAGATCTATGATGGAGCTCTTCCCATGGTGGCTCAACTCCCGACATGGCCTCAATAATTGCTTCGTCTGAAGGAAAAACGCTATCACGGCAGTCGTGTGCATGAGAAGAATGTACTGCCCATGCCAGCAGCATGTAAGGGTTCTCCTCCTCCGTCTGTGAAGAGGAAGGATTAGGCTCTGCAACACACTTGAGATTAGCTTGATAAGCTACCATAGTTGCAGGAAATGGCATGTCCATCACAATGGCCTCACTCGAAGTATTCAGTGTAGGAAGAATCCAAGGATCTTCCATATGACTCATACGAAAATACATTGATCTTATAGATATCAAAGCCTCATTGAAACTAGACCCTATCATAAGGATAGGTGTGGGGCAACTAAAGCTTCCCATGAGGGATGGATACATGCTCACACCCACACTCCCAGTTGCTGGCTGGGAGTGCTCTACAATCGGGATCAAAGCTCCCGAAGATGCGGTAACCGACGGATTCTTGAATGATGTTTGATCAATCGTAACTATCTTCCCATTAAATGGAAAGAATACCATGCGAAATAGGGAAAAAGATACAGCTTGCATACTGTACATCTAATTCCTACCCAGCAAAAGATTGTAGTCAAGGGGCACATCCACCACCTCGACCTCTATCGCAACGGTCTTCACTCCCAAACGGACTTTAAGGGAAGGGAGAATCCCGTGCAGCCTAAACGATCTCCCATCGAACGCAGTTAACATGGTCACTGACTTAGACAACTTAGGGGAACCTAAATCCTTCCAACATGATAAAGACATCACAGAAGCAGCAGTGCCTTCGTCAATCACAGTGCACTTGACGGTCATGTTAAGACATTCTACGTGAATCAAAAGAGAAACATAGTAAGGAAAGCGAGGCTGGAGTCCTACGGTTTCAAATTTAATCATGGAGGAAGAATTATCATCAATCACACCGAGGGTAGAAAGCAAATCCTTCCTTTGCGAAGGACAACTATGAAGCACTTCCAGTGCAGACATCGCACAAGGAGTGTGGCCCAAATCCTTGACAACTGAATAGTTCTAGGCAGCTCGAGCATTAGGATTGTGCCCCGAATTCTTAAGTACTCCCATAGGAATGTGAGGTGCAGCTTCAAGTTTATTCCCAGGTTTTTCAATACGCAAAGGAGTCCCTGGTGGATTAGGTTCCTTTCCTGGGTTGGGTTGTGACGAACCATAGTATTTCACATGGGTCACAACTTTCACAGCATGAACCATGTTAATGCAACCATGACCACTAACCTCCGGTGAATCTTGATCACCACCAGATTGATCATGGGTCCTCGAGTTCATATTTTGATTGTGACGTAAAGGGTTAGTCAGCACAGCTGGGCCCTGTGCCAAGAATCTTGAGGCTTCATCGATACGAGGGCACAAGTAAGTGAGGTGATCGTCCTTACACAACTTGCAAGGGAATTTAACATTAGGTTTAGCTTGCTTGTCCCCCCTAGCATCACGGGTGTTCTTTCCATTATTATCATTCTCGTTCCTATTCCCACCCTTATGATTATTCTTACCCTTCTTTTTATTCTGTCCGAGCTGCTGGTTACCCTTCTGGTCCAATGATTGTATTGAAAGCACACTCACCGTTTGGGTGGGTTGAGATGAAGTTGTAGCTTGTCTCGAAGTAGATTGGTTGAGTGACAATTGACTAACTTGTTTTGCAACCGAATCCACAGGTTTAGAACTCGCAAAACCCACAATCCCATCAACATGTGTTCTAGGTTTAACTTTGGGGTCGAAACTAAAACGCGGGGCATTGGGAATGATCTCATATAACAAACCAGACTGAGCATAAATCAAATCCAGTTCCTGTGCCCTAAAAATGGCTTGTTCCTCATTTTTCACTCCAGATGTAGACACATCCTTCACTATATAAGGAAATAATGACTTAAGGAACCATTCAAGGAGCAATTCCGGTGGTATAAAGGCTTTAATCAACCTCTTCCATCTACGCCACTCTTGGATATGATCCGAGATATGTGTAGCTTTATCCTACCGAAATGTCGACAAGAGTTCAGTACCAACATCATAACGCACTGGTAGCTGGAAGTGGTTAAGAAAAGTCATCGCTAGGTCATCGAACAAAGAGAATGCCCCCCTAGGTAGCTCTATATACCATTTCACGGCAGGCCCTGTAAGGGTGCATTGAAATAGTCTCAAACGGATTGAGTCCTAATGTAAGGAATTCGAAGAGCACCATAGGTGAAAGGTAGTAACATATTCGCTTGGATTCTCTCCCGGTTTGGCCTCGAATTTGGGTATGTCTGAGGGAAGCTTAGTAGGGATAGCTGGCCAAGCTGGGTCATGAGCTACAGGATCGTTCATCAATCTCGACAAGTCAGGAAGATTCAATGTTGCGAGGAAAGGGATCCTAGGATGATGAGGTCGATGGACCGCTCCCTGATAGTTCTGATTCACATAGGTCTGATTGCCACCATGGCCTTGGCCATAGTTCCCTCCTCCTATTTGACCCATATAGGGCAGCATGGAAGCACCATAGTGTGGTGTACCTTGACTATTCGGAGCTACAAAGCCATAATTTAAAGATTAAGTAGGTTGTTGATACCCACACCCATAAGGTGGAGAACCCTGTCCATACTGCGTCCCATAATAATTTCCACAAGTCATCGCATGCGATGTCCCATGAGACACTCCGTAGGTAGGAATATACACTCCAGAAGTAGGAATATACATACCGAAAGTAGGGATATATGCTTCGAAAGTAGTAATATGACCTCTAGAAGTATGAACATAACACTAGTGGGGAATGAGAGATTAGTGACCAGGAGACCAAAATTTTTGGTCACCACAATTGTTTTTAAGGGATAAATGACCAAAATTGATAAATTTAAGTGGGCTAACTAAAAAGGACCAAGATAAGTGACCACTTTTGGTCACATGATAAAACTAAACTAAAAAATACCAAGATAAATGACCAAATTTGGTCACGAGATATCTAGACAAAAAATGACCACATAACAATTGGTCATTTATTTGGTCATTTTTAATTGTGGATGAGTTCGGAAATATAAAATTACAATTTTTCTAATGAATTTGTATATTTTACTAAATTCTAAGATTGCAGATGGA
>LPNX010199079.1:16307-39620 GCA_001517045.1 Pseudotsuga menziesii | reverse complement strand
CTTGGTTCATATGGTAAAAAAGATTGTCTATATGGGGACAAACTATTGCGAATGCTAATGTTTTTTCCTTCTACAGAAGCAAGAAAGGGTTTTATGTGGGGGTCAAGCTCCGCAAGGTCCTATAGACTTACATCCCTTGTATATCCTGATGGACAGCTTGAAGTAGAACCTATTACTATAACTTGAATTTTAATGATCTTGAATTATTCCATGTATGAGTTTTATAATAAGGGTAGTATTTAATGAGAGTATTGCAGGGTTAGAGTGCTTTTTACTTATTAAGCTTGCTCTGTAGGGTGACCATGGTTACAAAAGTATGGCCATTGAGTGCTTAAGGACCATGTTTTAATTTTTTTCTTGTTCAATGAGCTAGCTGCTAAATATCTATCAAGTGGACTGATTTTGGCTGGTGAAGGAGCTGGTTCATTTGTTGTGAATATGGGACCTTTCCCTATATAGTACTTTCACTTGTACATCATTGTTTAGTGAATCATTTGTTGGTACTTTATTCTTCTTGGAGAGGGTTCTTTTCAAATTGGAAGGTTCCTTGTCATTGGGGTCTTCTTTAGGTTTTAGATATTTGTATCAATTGCTACTTGGGAATGATATTTTTTGTATAATAACACTCTTTTCTTTGTTTTTATCTGTGCATTTGTTGGTTTGTTGTGAGAATACTCCTGAAGTTGAGTAGTATAGGTCAGAACATATTTAGTTTCATTGCTATTCACTTGTGCTTTAGTTTTGAAGGCCGAACTGGAATTGATATAGTCATGCCTAGACGATAGAACATGCTTCGAAGTATTGCAATGTTTCATCCACATAAATTTGATTGCAATTACTGTTTAAACTTTGTATTTAACTATTTCTGGTTCATTGGATTTGTAATTCGATTTCTTAAGTTTTCTGTTTTCACCGCTTTAGTTTATTAGGCTTTTGAATGCATTAATGGACGCTATTACTGTTTAAGGCATTGTAACTTGGGTTTTTTTGTGGATTCAAGCCTCTATTTTCTATCAGTTGTCTTTGTTTAATAAAAATTCCATTCATAGTGTTTGCTTAAGTTTTCATAAGCTAGCAGTTGTTGCTCTGTTGGTTGTAAATTTCTTAGATTTGTGAATTCTATCTTAAGGTAGCTACTAATCTGTCAAATTTCTAAGAAAACAATTAAAAAAAGAAAAAGGAAACAGTAGTCATAATTTTTGCCACTACCTTTTTGCTTTGGCTGTGTAATGAACTTTTATGCTTGAGCGAGTCAACTTTGTTTTATTTGTTTCAGTTTTGGTATATTTTATTCTGTTCAAATATTTATTGGCTGAGGGTTTCATGTTTTGAATTAGGACATCTCTTCTGATAAGAGAGTGAGTCATGAGTGACTATCTGTCTTCTGGAGCGTACCAGTAATCATGACCTTTGCAGTGGTTGGTGCACCTTTTAATACTCTAACAGTGGAACGAATAAATATTGCCAACTATGTTGGTTTGCGGTGTACTGGCGTCTTCTGTTAGCTGTCTTCCTTGTGTGTTAAGATTCAATCAGCTAGAAAAAGCAGTTAATAAGGGCACAGGATACAAATAACACATTAAATACATGCACAATACAAACTATTGAGTAATGTGAGGCAGCTATTATAGCAGTAAATCCACCCCTTGCGCCTGTTGTTCCACCCAAGCCTCGATCTCCACCTGGAACTCCAGTTATTTCTCCTATTGTATATAAATGCCAAACACACCATATTATTGAATTTGAAATTCTCTAAAAATTACTTTGTATTATAAATATGCATGGATACAATTGTTGCTTGTAACTAAGAATATGGATGGAACTAAATTGGTTACCCATTACTTTGAAAGACATGGTTGTGACATTGATAATGTGCATGTAACATATATATGTTTTCATTTTTTTGGTAGAAACTAATGAAACCGCAACCACAAATCTGCCACTCTGAGAGCTGCCTTCCAGGAAACAACTATATCTCCGGCAATTTTTATCCTTCCCCTCTTCATTCATGAAGGTCAGAGAACATTTTGCTGCTTTGGTATTTTTGATATAATAAATACTTGAGGTAATGCCCTTGTATATTGATTTTTATTTCTCTAACATGTACACAGAATAACCTTTTTCAAATTTGTGGTTGTTGTTCTTTTGTAATTAACAGCGGAAGATGATACCCCAATAGGAGCAATGCCAGGTTGTTATAGGCTTGGTTGGAAGTATGGACTCATTGAAGATTTCTTTAATACTACACTCTAATAATGTTAATTGTTAATGGATATCTCTAATAAATGGTCATGCTTTTGCATTCATCCAATGATTATAAATTGCCCCACCCTTTAAACTCAAATATGAAAGTGCATGCACGTCCCAAATATTGATTTTGGTAGAAACAAATTGAATTGTGACTTAAAAGTTAAAAATATAATGTCAACATTATTTAAAGAAGTCATACCATTTGGGTCATTGTACTGAACAACATGATGTAGATTCTCTATCTCTTAATAATCCAACGACTTTTCCTTTTTCTTAAAGTTAATTGAGAACATTTATAATACAATGTCATGGTGTGGCCAGAACTTTAATGTGACTTCCCTTCACTTTAAGGTAATCCAATCTGCTTAAGTATTATGACAACCCAACTTGAAAACAGAAAGTACTTGGAATACTGAAAAGAGAATGGCTATAGATTAATTTAACTACATAAGCTATAGGTTTCATAGAAATTATGCGAGGAAGTGCATCTCCTCATTGGAACACGGTGGATAAGAACAAACCTTGTGGTGGATTGATATTATTCGACGATTCTTCACATCCTCTCCTTGAAAAGTAAAAGAGTATAGAACACAGAGAGATTTCCACTGTTGAGAATTATTCATAAATTACATATAATTATGGACACAGATCTTATCATGATATGTGATTCCTAATCATTTTTGTGATATCTGCGCTGGCAACCTATGCAGGGTGTGTGTTTTCCATTAGTCATCATAATAGCAATTATAAGCATGTGGGATCCTTTGTCTATCACCATGATTCTAGAACCTGTGTGAGAGAAGTTTCTGGTCACAGTTTGGCATCACCTAAATATGATTCATTGTTGATTACCAAAGATAAGTTTAAGGATGAAGAAATAATTCTTCCCACGCCGATCTCTAATAAACTACAACTGTAATTTCAGCATCTAAGACATATTTCTAAGGAATTGGTGTGGATGATTGCAATCACCCTTGTTTTCAGTCCTCCTTGTCTTTTTGGTCTGCTATGGCTACTGAACACTTTCACAAAATACATTATCTATGCATGCCTTCCTTTCTTCACTTTCATTCCCTATTTTATGAATGTCTTATGGTTTGTGGCATGTGTAGTCAATCAAAATTGCAAGGAATCATTTATCCCCGCTCTCCAGATTTCTGCATTTCTGTTTATATTTGCATTATGTGGGGTCATTGTATGGGTAATCTATGCAAACAGAGATAGCATAGATTTGACACTTGGAATTCTTCACACTTATTTTGAAGCTCTTAGAAGGAACATGGGGTTGTTATTGGTTTGTCCTGGGTTAACGTTATTGCTCTTTCTGTACTTGGTTTCCATCATAGGTTTGCTCTGCTTTTCCCATATTTAGAATTCTTCACACTTCTTTTGAAGCTCTTAGAAGGAACATGGGGTTGTTATTGGTTTTTCCTGGGTTAACGTTATTGCTCTTTCTGTACTTGGTTTCCATCATAGGTTTTCTCTTCTTTTCCCATATGAGTGGTAAGGTTATACCCAATTCAAAGATTGAAGAGTATGAATATATGGGCGATTCAATGGATTTGATTGGAAAGAGGACCCATGGGTACCTGCCTACCATGGGATAGCCATTTTTACAATTATATGTTCTGCAACAATAATGTTTGAGGCTCAATTTTATGTAATCAGTGGTACAGTTGCACAGTGGTACTTTCAAATATCTGGGACCTCTTCAACTGCAACCTTCAGAAATTCTGTCAGGTCAAGAGTTTCTCTTTTGTTTTCTATTTTTTTCTTTCTTTGGGAAGAGAGGTTAAATATATAAAAATGAGAGATGGGGACAGGATCAGGTAAAAACTTTAATATGTAGATATATATTTGGAAAACCTAAAATTTTCTTATAAAAACATTTATAAACTGGCTTTCCCACCAAGTTTATACTGGAAAGTTTGGATTAGAGAAGATGTGTGGCATAAGACAACTGGAGAAAGTTCAAAATTTGTTTTTGAGTAATTTTTTGCTAAGTTGTATTGTAGACAAATTAAGAGTTAATCCATTGGAAAGCCTTCCTGTTCGGAGAGATTTCAAAATATGGTTTTGATGCAAGACCAAACGTTGTGTTTATGTTTTTGAAGGTGTGAATGGGTGTGTTATTTGATTGACGAAAATGTTTTTTGATCAAATTCTATCTATCTGCCGAAAACCAATGTCTGGGTGTATGATCATTGCTATTTATATGGATTTTTTTTTCTAATATTAGAATTTTGTAAAAATACACCTCACGAAATCTATCTAAACTAGTCATGAGTTTTTGCTACTGAAATTTGCAGAAATGCATTTGGTCCTTCATTCGGCACAGTTTGCTTCTCGGGCCTAATATTTGCAGTGGTGCAAATGGTTTGAGTTGTTGTTGAAAAGGCATGCACCAATGGAAAATACACTGCTAGATCATCAAATCATGGCAGCATCCATTTCATACTTGGTTTCTGTCTGAATTGCATATTGTCAGACATTGAGTCTATGAATAAGTTCACCATCAACTTTGCAGCAATTACAAGAGAAAAATATTGCTCTTCTGCTACGATGACATACGAGCTTCTCAGGCGAAATATTCTTTCAACTGTTGTGGTTAAGACAGTCTCAACATGCTTATTGTTTGAAATTTTCCTTGTTGTCTCTCTCGTTTATGCCATGACGGTAAGTAAAGGTTTACTTATAATTCTCCCTTTTGCAATGTTACATATCCAAGATGAACTAATGAGCAATGAATTATGATTTCACACAGGTATGGGTTATACTCAAGGATGAAACTTCACTTGAAAGAGATGCTTATTACGTGACAACTTTTGTGTGGCTAGTGCTTTTCGTGATACTTGGTTTCTTTGTTCGTATTTTGGACAATGTGATTGATACTGTTTATTGCTATGCAATAGATAAAGACAGAGGATCCATATCAAAATCAGAGGTCCATCATGTATATGGTTTTCTTCCTCTCTCGAGAAATGAAATCTCTTTGCTTGCTACTGTTTAGTTTTTTCACTTTCCATCAAATAGAGAAACAAAAACCATGTGCAGACCACTATTTGGAGTTCTTTCACTTTTCATAGATAGAAAAAAAACCATGTGCAGACCACTATTTGGACTTCCGGATTTCTTTAGCATGTGATTTCCCTTCCTTCTAGTCTCATAAAAAGAGGAGAAAGGAGAATTCCGATTACTGGCTGCTTTGATTTTTATTTTTATCACGTTGAATTCGAATTCCAAACTATTTTAGTCGTGATGGATTGTGGAAAGTGGTCCGGTCAGAGAATTCAGTTGGGATTCAACAATTTTTTCATATTGTGAAAAAGTAATTTTGATTCATGTTGACGTTTCGATCTCCTCTTGGTATTCATTGTAAAGAATCTTTTAAATAGAGATAGTTAAATAGAGGAAGAAATGCACTTTAATGTTTGTCTCATCTCTCGATGATTTAAATGTCAAGAAATAAGACCAACATTAACACAAATTCCTTTTTCTTTCAATCTTATCATATTTAAGATATAATTATCTCATTAAATATTTTTCAATCTTATTATATTTAAGGTCTAATTAGCACATTAACACAAATTCTTTTTTCTTTAAGATGTAATTAAGGCAAACATTAACACAATTTTTTTCTTTCAATCTTCACATATTTACGATGTAATTAGCAAATTAAAAGATTTCAAAGACAGTCTCATTCTCAAAATGATAGTTAAAGCATGCAAAAGAGTTTCAACATTAATTTCCTCACAATGATATAGGCATAAGAAAGGGGTATTGGTCTTGTTGAATAGTGAATTGGGATCTCTACCTCCTACATTGAAATGATCTTTCCTTCCAAAAATATTTTCTAGGAGATGGGACTTCGTTGTTGGAAAGGTTTATAATATCCCACTACACAAGAGTGGGAGGAGAGTAATCTCTTCTTGCATAGTTACTCATGGTTTCATTTTGATTAGCTAGCAATATAAGAACTTTAAACTTGCATTATAATGAAGGAAGTTAATAAATTCAATTAAATAAGAATACTCCAATTTCAATATTGAGTAATTGATTATGATGCTATGATAACCCTTTCTCTATTTATAAGACACAAAGATTGTAATAGGTGCTTGATCCCACAGTCTTATTCAAAGAATAGTTGAATATGAAATGTGGCTTAATATAAGAAATAGAAGTGAAGGGGATCAATAAACTAAAAAAAATGGTCTTTTAAACTCTCTTATTATATGGGGATTTTGTCATGGATTTTGATTTCTCAATGACTACCATTAAAGAAATGATTGGAAATACCAAGTTTATTAATGTTTTGTGTCTACATTTTGCGAAAGTAGAAACTACTTATCTCATATTTTAGAGCTACAAGAGCTTACAAAAATGTTGAATGAGAGGTTCGTTTGGAAAAGTGCATTTTTAAGGGATGATGTGTCTTCATTTCCATTGGTAAGGAATTAGTTTGTAGATGTTTCTATTAAAAAATTATATTGATTAATAATTGACACCATTAAAACTATTAAAATATAATAACTACACATAAACCGACTAAAAATGACTAAATTAGTGACCAATAAGTGAGATTAATGACAAAAAATTGAGAGATATGTGACCAAACAATGAGATATAAATGACCAAAATTCACATATCAATGACCAAAAAACACTTTTGGCGGCTAATTTATGGTCTTTTATTACAAGACCAAATTTGGTCATATTCTAGTTTGTCATGTGGTCATTAATTTGGTGATAAATATGGTCATATATTTGGTCATTAATTAAAATACATGACCAAATTAATGACCAAATATATGACTAAATTAATGACCAACTGACAAGCTATAAATGACCAAAATAAAAATGACCAATTTTGGTCGCATAATAAAAGACCATAAATTAGCCACCAGCGATCACCAAACCAAAAGTGGTCATTGATATGTGGATTTTGGTCATTTTTTTGGTCACTAATATCTCATTTTCTACTATTGTAACCTCCTGAAGCAACGGGCAATATGTAAACTTGATCTACACAACTGATCCAGTAACCGCAGTACGGACATGACTCGTAGAAACGTTCCGGCCCGAAGGACCACGTGAATGATGTGGAGGGTGAACATTTGAAGAACTAGGGACAGAGGATGGAGGGATCTGAGTAATTATGTACGTGTTATAACCTATAGTCACTCGTCTTGGATCTGGTATCCTAATAGGATCACTAACCCTAGACCTAGGAGTAATATATGATGTATCTTCTACCGCCGGGATGGAAGGTACAATATGACTTGTGCTCCCAAACCTCTCCACATGGTAAGGAATGAGAGTGCCCCCAGGAATAGTGCTAGGCTCAAACTCAGGTCCAACATGAAATGCCAAATCATGTGTAGGAAAACCAGACATACCATAACTACCATAACTAGTGCTCGCGGGTTCGGAATGAGTCTCATCATCTTCCAACATTCCATACAGATGATGAGTCACTGGGGAATCCACCCTAGAGTAATTAGGTCTATCATGAAACGTACGTATCTCAGAAATCACAGGACCTAACTCAGTCAAGTCAGGTGAAGGATCATAGTTAGGAGTAAACTCCCCATCTTCCACATGAATGGGAGAATGTGGTTCAGGAATACCTTCAGCGTGGTCTCCCATGGTGTGTGAATCAATGTGCGAAGTAGTCCGCTTGGACTATCTATTTCTCTCTCCCAAAGGAGGAGGAGACGTAGAAGGCGGAAGTCCTACTAAATGACGAGAACGACAAGGAGCCACACTCGAATCCACAATGACTCAAAAAATATAAAAGACTCTCTATCTACGCATACCCTAGGAAAGCTAACATGCACAGAGAAATCACTAATAAAATCTAAATCCAAACACAAGCAATCAAGGGTAGGATAAGTGATCTCCTGAATGAAGCAGGTATGTCTCGCCTAGGAGAGGCTTGAGACTCCCATACACAACAAGCGGAGGTACGTAAGCAATTATTGTGGCCCTTAGCTTCAATGCGTAAAGTGAATGTGCTGTCTAACCTCAACTTGGTCGGGACACCTGCAGAATAACCCCTGCAAAGTACCCCCTCGATATCCTAGGTAAGGCCACTAAGGTCACCTCAATATAATCAATGCTCAGGTGGACAGTCGCAGGAGGGATTGACCGTATGGGTAGGGTAGCAAAGCCCAAAACTCTCGAAAGAGACCCCAGATACGAACACAATCCTAGAAATATCTTCGGTGCTACTCAGTTATGAATAGGGGTCATCCCAATCAATAACCGCTCACACTGCCTCATGCTTAACTCCCTTTTGAGAGGATGATCCTGAGAAACATTGGTTATACCAAGGAATTTCACACACTCACCTGGACAGACACATACATGTTGTTGTTTAGTGGTCTTGGAGAATTGACTCACAATGAACTATTCCAAGACCCTAAAACCTAAGCTTGTTGGTGAACCCTATCAAATAAAATAGTGTAGTTCATTTTAATTAAGCGTTGATTTTAATTGTCTGTATTACTCAAAAGAGGGATATGGTTGTGCAACTAATGGCATTATGACACAACATGAAGTAAAAGGCACACCTAACAATCAATGCAAATGCATTGTGTCCATGAAAAATAGGGTATGCTACTACGTGAAATGCGTATTTCTCTTCAAATGATAAATTCAAACTTTGCTATATGAAATCCTGACTAATACTCCAAAGCAAATCTAGTGCAATTACTATGCAAAATGCAATATGCAATGCATTATGATAAGCAAATATTTTTGGATTTTTTGAAATAAAAATGAGATACAAAAGCAAAAAAATGGTTCTACAACTCCCAGACTCTGCAAGCACACTAAAGTAGCACTCAAGCAAATCACTAAGGTAAAATAAATCTAATGCACTAATACCAAAACAAAAAATCAAAAATGCAATGACAAGAACATTCTTAAAAAAAGAAATTTTACCCTAAAACAAAACGTCTCTGGTCAGAAACAGGGATGTATAGAGACTCTAGCAGTATCAAAGGAGACTCGGCAATCATCAAAATTCACCCAGCAACCATCCAACTTCCTTTAGAATGAAAAAATAAGGGCATACGCGACTGTTCACAGTAAACCCGTGTGTGTAAGAGGAAATAACGAAGAAGCCCGCGTATATACACGACTGTGAGTTAAAAAATCACATACAAGAAGAAAGGTGCATAAAAATAAAGGCAAATAGACAAGCTAAGACAAACTTGACACCAGTCAGACATCACCAGGAAAGCATGCCCCCAGACCCAACACAGAAACAAGATAAAAAGAGCAATTCAAAGTCATTGAATGCCGATATAAAACCCCCAAAGGGAAACTACTAGGAACTTCCCAGCAGATTCGCCAATTCTGTTACGGAGAGAAATTATTATGGTTTGGGGTACCACAACAGAAATCTTGACTCCAGAAATCAATCATTTCCAATATGCAATAGAAATTAAACATCTAACACTAAAGGATTTGACCTCATACCTTATTCTTTACGGTTGAAGTAGATCCCCCTTGAGATTTCAAACTTCAGCTTGAATTGATTAATCACGTCCTCAACAACAAGTAAACAAGACAAGCATACCATATATATTGGTGTTAGATCTATTCTAGCATATATAATCAACAATGTATAAACATTTGAAATCATTCCATGGATAAAATATTCATTCAAACATACATTATTAGACATGAAAAGATATTTTTATTAATATAAAATCAGATATTACAATGGATACAACCTCTATCAGCACGTCTGTGAATCGGAGAAACTGAATCCCCCACTTGGGCCTCCACCACCTCAATCCTCCATCTCTCGATAGCAAGCTCACAAGCAAAAGGAAAGCTTGGGAAGAACACAAAAGTGCTCCAAGGGACAAAGGGATGCAGACTCAAGCATATGTTTCGGCAACAATGGGCTATAGTTTCTTTGCTCTCAATTCTCTCTTATGCCTTCAATGTACCAAAGAGTTCCTTATATAGTTTTTCAAAGGGGTAATGAAAGGTCGAATCCGAGCAATATGAAGGCATATGGAAGGCCAGGAGTCATGTGAGTCAGATCCATGTCGAGGAAAACTCCAAAAGGATTTGGATTATGCACACATCCCGATGTATGCGATTTTAGGGGTCAAAACCACATTTATATGCGATTATGGTTTTTAAATTCGCGTATATGGATTTTCACATGTCTTTAGGGATGGTCAAGGAAACATCAAAGGACAATAAATGGTCCAAGGGGTCTAAGGAGTCTGCAGAGGGATAGGGGAAAGGCCATACAAGTGTGATTCACCTGGAGTGGTAAAATCAGCTATAACAGGTATCATATACTATGATCCCTAGACTTATGATACTTTATTCATTAAGGTCATTAGGTAGATAGTTAGGTATACTAGGTTAGGAAACTCTAAACATCCGTGCATATCGGATTCCCTCGTATAACATGTTAGTTATTCAGTACTTGATGAGAATACAGAAATTCAAAATTTCATTTAATCACTTATAAATAAGTGAGTTGAGATCAATATTTTTCTCAAATCGTTTTCACTCGAGAATCATTAATTCTTTTCAGTAAATCCTAGAGCTTACCAGAGCCCATACTCAATGCTAAAAACAAGGAGTTACAAACTTAGTGCAATTCCAGAGCTCTTCGCTCAACACTAATGCTAGGATGTACTTGTACAATACACCTATGGATACAATGGCCAAGGATCCGATGTTTAAGAGCTTATGATTAACCTCAACATGGAAGGCTCTAGGGCTTATTCCCAACACTTACAATTTATCGTTTCATTTGTTCCAGAGCTTCACACTCAACGCAAATGTCTTAAAACTCATGTGCTCTAAATCTTCTTGCTCAACAAAAATATAAGTACGCATGTGCTCTAGAGCTTCTCGCTCAACAAAAAACATTAATTAACCATGTGCTCCCGATATCCTCGCTCAACACAAAACATCTCATCAATCATGTGGTTTAGGGTCCACGCTCAACAAAACAAGCATATATATATATCATCAACAATTGGCTTACGCCCTATATATAAAAAAATCATCATGTTCATATGTAGTGGGGTCTTCGACCCAATATATCAAAATAAAAAATAAAGATAACATCATAATCAATAGGTTCATGCCTATAAGTGTTAGGTCCAAAATTCAGGATATTACATCCCTCCCCGCTTAGAACAATACTATCCCTGGTGTTCTAGGGACTCGAAATGACATCATTAAACAAGGCGGGCTAAGCCTTTCTCATGGTGGCTTTATTCTCCCAAGTATCCTCATCGGCTTCAAAGTGATTCCATTGCACTTTCAATTGGAGTATTGTGTGCTTCCTGAGTTGCACCTATCTCTTATCCAATATATGAATAGGTTCAGGGGAAGACTTCCCTTTAGGTTCCACCTGTAATAAGGACCAATCAACTACATGTTTAGTATCACAAACATATTTCTTTAATAATGATGCATGGAAAACATTATGGACTCTTATGTGTGTGGGTAATGCTAGTTCACATGCCACTGACCCTTTCTTGGCTAGTATTTAAAAAGGTCCACAAAACGTAGGTGCTAACTTCCTGCACCTCCCTAAGCTCAACGAGCTCCATTTTTGTTTTACTTTCAAGTAGACATGGTCACATATTTGATAATCTTTATCTTTTCTTTTCTGATCCGTGTAACTTTTATGGTGTTCTTGTGCTTCTTTGAGGTTCACTTGGACCTTGGTAACCAATTGTTCCAAGTCCATTAAGAAATCAGGCCCTAACATGAGCCGATCCATTGGGCTATCCCAAGTAACCGATGTTCTACACTTTCGTCCATAGAGTACCTCAAAGGGACTCATCTTGGCAAAAGTTTGATAACCATTGTTATAAGCAAAATTTTCAAGATTCAGGTAATCTTCCGACTTAGTGAGGTTGTTCATGACATAGATCCTAAGCATGTCCTCAACAATCTCGTTTACCCTTTCTGTTTTTCTGTCTGTCTGCAGGTGATAAGCAGTACTAAAGTTCAGCTGTGTCTCTAGTCTGAAGAATAAATATCTCCAAAATTTTCTGGTAAACTTTGTATCTTGATCCAAGATGATTGCCTTGGGTATCCCATGCAATCTAAATATCTCCTTCAAGAATATATCACCAATGTGTACTTCCTTGTAGGTTGACCAGAGACGTTGTTGTTCTAAGTAGGGAGGGATGTAATATCCTGAAATTTGGACCTAACACTTATAGCCATGAGCCTATTGATTATGATGTTATTTTGATGTTTTAGTTTGATATATTGGGTCGAATACCCCACTCCATATGAACACGATGATCTGTTTTATAGATTGGGTGTAAGCCAATTGTTGATGATATATATATGCTTGGTTATGTTGCACGTGGACCCTGAAGCACATGATTGATGGGATGTTTTGTGTTGAGCGAGGAGCTCTGGAGCACATGAGTAGTTAATATTGTGTTGAGAAAGAAGCTTTGGGGCACATGACTATTATATTTGTGTTGAGCGTTCAGCTCTAGAACACATGAAAAGATAAGTTGGAAGTGTTGGGCATAAGCCCTAGAGCCTTCCATGTTGATGTTGAGCATAAGCTTTGGAACATCAGATCCTTGTCCATTGTATTCCTAGGTGTATCGTACAAGTACATCCTATCATTAATGTTGAGCGAAGAGCTCTAGAATAGCACTAAGTTTGTAACTCCATATATTTAGCATTGAGTATGGGATTTGGTGAGCGCTAGGAGTTACTGAAAATAATTAATGATTCCCGAGTGAAAATGACTCGAGAGAAATATTTATCTCATCAGACTTATTTATAAGTGATTAAATGAAATTTTGAATTTTTGTATTCTCATTAAGTACTGAAGTACTACCATGTCATACGAGGGAATACAACATGCAAGGATGTTTAGAGTTTCCTATCCTAGTAGACCTCACCATCTACCTACTGACCTTAATGAAAAAGGTGTTGTAATTCTACGGATCATAACATGTGATACCCCAAGACAAATGATAACAAATGTTATATTATTATGTCTTTTATGCATGGTATGTATAAATGTTAAATATAGTAATAGTATTAATAATATGAGAAAGAAGAAAAATTTCCATCTATTACCATTATTACTAAGATACAAATTAAATAGTATAATACCTATAAAGGCCAAATTAGGAATTAGCTAAAAGTTCCTAAGTTAAAATATTAGAAGTACTAAATTAAATAAAAAGGGTTAAATCAAGAAATGAAGCATATCTTGATTTAAATACCCCTTTGACTGAAAAGTTTGTCTATAAAGTCTCAAGCCAAGGAAAGGATTGGGGTGTTGATCTATCTTTTGGAGTCACTATTATGCCAGTTTTATTTTCTTAATTGAATTCTTGGAGAATATTTTCTTGAAGGGAAAAATGAGAATTGATCCAGACCTGATATACCAGCTAGGAAACCTTACCCTAAGAGCTCTAAGTTACTTGCATGTTGGAACCAACTCTAGGGGATCCAGATTGAAACCAGGAACAGTTCAGGGTCATGGTTGGGTGGAACATAGTAGTTACCAAGTGATTCGGTCATCTAATACAGAGGTCAGAGTCTACATATGAATTGTTAATGCTGGTTATTTGAGTGTGTAGGTTTCAGCCATTAAAGGAGCTTCAACTTACAGGTATGAAGACCTAGACTTCCTATTCCAATTTCTAGAAGTAAATTCTGGCTAAGTTAGGAAAATATTTACATTATTTTCCCTAACTATACATTTTTGTTTTCTATTTAAATCTTCTAGGGTTTACATTTTAAATTATAACCCTATGCTATAATTTATTTCCTATACTAGATTCATCCAGGCTTTATTCATTTAGTTCACTTCTGCAATTTTAATTCGTGTATAAATATTTATCAAGGGTTTCGCACCTTGGTTTTACTTCTGTATTATTTTTACTGTTTGTTAGGATATTTAGACACTTAGGAGTTAGTTAAGATCAACTTGTGTAATATATATGTTACGTAAAAGTGTGTTTCTTTAGTATGCATTAGTATGCATTTGTAAATATTCTAATTCGATGGTCACGATATGTTCTAGACATAGAGTAATCCGACGATTCAACTTGTCTTAGATCATACCTACCATTGATCCGTGGCTTAACACCTGATTGGTCTATGTTTTTTTTTTAAAGAGCATAGAGGGTCCCTGGCTAGTTGATCGATTATGAGAAGCTCATGTAACTTTCTTTCTTTTGCATAATAAATTGCTCCAAGTAGTTATTTGGCTGGGGCCGTGGACTGTTTCCCTCTCGAGGGTTTTAAACACATGACAAAAATCGGTGTGTTGATCTATGATCTATTTGTGTGAAGTGGTAGATGAAGGTGTTCGGTATTTTGGGAGTACCTTGTGTACCTGAACATGGTATCAGAACTTTTATGAAGAGTCGCTTTCAATTTTGATCAAGATATGGAACCGGTGTTGCTGAAAATTTGAAAGGGTTTCTGGTTCTATATTTTCTATGCATTTTTTTCCTATGGGATCTATTCCATTGCATCTGGAGTACCATTTCCATTGGGAAATAGTTTTCGTTTCACCAAAAACCATTTCTGTTTGTTCCAGAAACACCCATTTTGAAAAATCTGAAGGTATAATGTTACAGTGACGGATTTGTTTTTTTTTTTTAAATATCTCATATATTATCAGTTTTATTATTAGATTTTTTTGTTTTAGTCTCAGACTGTTGCCTTCCCTGACTACGTTTTCTCTTTGTCATGCACCTTGCGCGATCGCAACCAATCAGAAAAAGCAAGGGAAATTTTTTTTCTTGTCTTCTCGGCTACGTATGCTCTTTGCCATGCACCTTGTGCTATCACGGAAAATAAGAAAAAATGAAAGAAAACTTGAAAACGTAGACTTTCCGGGTAAGCTAACCAAGATCTAACCCCATTGTGTGGAAAAAAAAATTGTTTTTTTTTTTCATTTTTTTTTTGTGATTTGCCGGAAAAAAAGGCAAGCACAGAGAACGAGAGAGAAGAGTAAAAAAAAAAACCCTTCCTCTTTCCATTCTTTTACGTACCTTTTAAACTTAGCTCACTTGGTCCAAAGTTGCTTTCACTAGTAGAAAATGAGAAATTAATGACTAAAAAAATGACTAAAATCAGGCTATAAACGACTATTTTTGAATCGGTGACTAATAGTAGCAAATTACCACTATCTTATAGCTAGTCGTATTTCACTAGTCATTAATAGCTTGACTTAGTAGTCACTGATTTAGTCATTGATTTGGTCATTGATAGCCAATGATTTAGTCATTGATAGTCAATGATTTAGTCATTGATTTGGTCATTGATAGACAATGATTTAGTCATTGTTTTAGTCATTGATTTAGTCACGAATTTAGTCATTGATTTAGTCACTGATTGCAACCATTAATGACCAAATATACGACTAAATAAACTACTAGAAGTTAACATATTAATGACTAAGCTAAATACGACTAAGATACGAGAAATTAGCTACTAATAGTCGTATATATGTGAATTTAGTCGTTTTTGTAGTCACAAATTTATGATAGGGCACGGAGGAATCGAACCACCAACCTTCTGCCCATAATTAGGCAGGCGCTCTACCATTGAGCTAGCACCCTTTAAGAAGTTGTTATTGCTTGACAATGATGATATTCTAACAAATTTATGATAGATATCAATCTACAAACTACATAATTATTACTATTACAACTTGCCAGTAACTAGTATTTATGAAAGTAGTCATTTACGCAGTGGAGAATTGTAAATAAGGAGCTACGTTGGATTATTTCGCAAATATCGACATTTCGATCCCTACTATGGGAAGGGTAAGGAAGCTGCTGTGTCCCCATTACACCAATCACAGCAGGCACGCCTCGCTCCAAAGAAAACTGTACTTGGGATTCTTGTGAATCCCTTGCTGCAAATGACATCGTCAAAACATTTCTCTTCAAAAGTTATGCACCCCACCTTGCCACCTAAGCATGCCATAAGGATTTCAAATAAGGGCATATCCTCAAACTCCATAAATCATTGCAAAAACAAAATACAGGACTTATCACCAAAATTTGCCACCCGTGCATATATATAGTTGTCATTAATAATCTTAACCAGCTTAGGGAGGTATTTCACAATTAATATTCACCATTACCCTTTGTAAACTTGCTAGAGAAGCCAAGTGTGTTCACCTGCTCTCTTGTTTCTCAAAGTCCATTTGATTTAGCTCGAAACTTGAGGTAGACTTGATTTATGTTCATAACTCACCTATTGACATAATTATGTCTACAAGATTTAATATTTGTATTTTCTTTTTTTACTGTAGAATATTTATTATTTAAAATGTCAAAAGCACAAGGAATAGGGATGCTACCTTAAAATGGGAAGTTGAAGAAAGTCCCAACCCTTGGAAAGATGCAGATCCAATGTTGCTCATGGATACAAATCATTTAATTGGATTCCAAGATGACCTTGAGTGCCCAGGAATGTATTGGAGCCTAGATTTAAACCTAAGAATACCTACAGCACTGAGCTTATGGTCCTGCTTAAGCACAAAAGTTCTTTTCCAGTGATAGCTAACTGGTAGCTGATGCACTCTTAGCTAATGCATGGATAATGGGCAGTTTCTAACAGACAACTCATTTAACTAGAAGAAAGAAAAAAAATTAACCGATAACTTATTCGTGACACTTAAGATTTGGCCCTAGGAAATCATAGGTTACATTAAATCAAGACAGCATCATGGGAGAGGTTGCAAAGATGCAAGGGTTGATGAAATACGCCAAGAAATCCTTGTTTATTTCAAAGTTTTCAATTATCATGCATGGTTGGAGAAAAATTCAGGGAAGACCCCTCTTTCACCACCCAACCCTAAAAACACTAATTGAACACTCTAATCCAACCTATGATTTTCTAAGATCCTTCTTCGACCCTTCCATAATATGAGAACCCCTATCTAATAAATATGTAATGTGTGTATGTATATTTTGTTCCCAGTGATATCAAAACAAAAGTACTAAACAGAATCGATGGATACAATATCCATATCCCTATTTGTACTTGTAGTCATAACCATACAACATGCAAAATCAATGGTTGGGGATTACGTGAACCCTGCACCATTGGACTATCCATAAAATGTATATAGACTCTGAATCACGATCAAACAAGAACCTTTTTCAGACAAGCAACAACCCTAATATGTAACAAAGGCCTGACTCTATAACTCAAATCTAAACACAATGATCAAACAAAAAACAGGGACATGAAAAGATACAAACTATGGCATGCTTCTAGCACAGATGGGGACTAAAAGAACATTGCAAAAATGATGATAGGAACAATTTGATAAGCTAACATATCACTGACTATAGAGTATAATCCAAATCAATAATTTATACAGCAAAGGTAATAGAACCTTCAGTGCTCCAAGTTACATTCTACATGGTAAGATTCAATCTAATAAATGAGTAAGAACAAGTTTTACACAAAACTTGTAAATAACAACCTTCAAGTCTAGTCCTACTCAAACTTAAATCCTGTAATCAATTTCATATTCTATCAGCTTTCAATTTGCTACAGACTACAATGGAAAGCAAATTGAAATAACATCCAAATATACACTGAATATGTCCAAAAAATCATTTAGAAATTCCCCACATAATAACAAGGCATATGTGGGATTTCATATAATCCTGCAATCAAATACTGTTGAAATTTGACTCTAATAACATATAAGGTTTTTAGACATTTTATTTTGGACTGAGAGACCCACTGAACAATTTCCTCTACCCCGAACATGGTGCACAAGATAATTACTTTGAAACCGGAATCTTCAGCAGTACAAACCATAAATTATGGCATGCATTGAAAAAAAAAAGACATAAGAGGTCTCTAAAATATTCCACAAATTTCCAAAACAAAATCTCAAAAGTCGCCTTTCCATACCTTAATATTATATTCATCTCTTTCCGTGACCTGTTGGAGCAAGCGTTGATTCTGGGTTTGCATGTCTTCATACGCTTGGCCAATAGTCTGTCAAAATCATAAACAACATGAAAAATACTGTCTTCCAGCTTTAGAGTTTTTACTTTTTACCCCAATTTGATTTCAAGATAAGAAAACAAACCTCAATCTCAGATATATAAGCCTCTCCTTCTTCATTTTTAGCTTTCAGTGCTTCAGTGAGTTCAAATACATATCTGCATAAAGCCGGGCATTAAAAAAATGTAGCGCCACTTTAAAAGCTAGAGAAAAGCTTTTGATCAGTGAGATTGAACATGAATAATATTAATAATACTGCACTCTCTAAGTTAAGTATTTCAACAGGTAAAGAGAAGATATATTAGTCAACACCCCAGTCGTGCCATATTTCAAAGCAAAATCATGGAGGACAAAAGGCAGCAAACCAATTTGAGGAGGCCACAAATTGGTACAGTATAACTTTTACTTTCTAAGATGACTATAAGGGAGACTGGAGTAGTTAACGGATTTCAGGGCTAGCCAAAGAAAAAAGACAATTGAGTAATACTTGTAAATGTGAAGCAATTCAAAAGCTCTCAAGCTACCCAACAATACTCTTTGAGAGTTGTCAATAACATACATGAACCAATGGTCACTTTTAAGGCATAAATTTACAAATAACCATGGAAAGATATAGAACTCTCAGGTAAGAGATGCTACCTCTCTGAAGCATCAAGCCTCTCTCTCTAGCGAGCTATCTCAGCTTCAGCAGCTACTAGTCTCTGTTGGTAGGCTTCTTCTGCTTCATTAGCTGCCTTCACTCGCAATTCTAAACTGTGTTCATCCAGAGCAGACTTTAGCATTTCAACCTGTGCCCAAGCTTTGCGTTTTGCTTTCCTGACTTCCATCACATCCCTGCAACAGAAGGCATGTTTGGTATTATTATGTATCAATGCCTATATCTTTCATCAAAGAAGGATATTCTATTTCTATTTTGGCAGAACTCAGCAAATGTCTCTAAGGGCAAGTTGCCACTGGAAAATTAAGGTAATCTATGAAGAGGCTTTGCACTGCATTTTTTATCTTTCTGATAAGCACAACTGTTAAACAATTTTCATTAGGTCATACAGTTCCAAACATACCTCATTATCAACTACTAAATTTTTAATCTTAATATATTCCTTTAAGGATATTATGCATTAATTATTCTTCAGGCAGAGGGTTCAAAATGGCCCTAATACAGGTTGGTAATGCAAACCCTTCCTTTCTGTTTCCTGAGATAATCATCAATTATTCTTTGAATGCATCCCTTTACTATGGGTATGAATGACATTATCCATTTGTTCAATCAATTTGGCTCAAAACTGAAACAACTACTTCTTTTAAACAATTTTTGCGAGGGCAACTGTAAGCCTCAACAAGTTGTAACAACAAGATGGAAAAATGAAAGTCTAGGATTTCTTCCAACCTTTGTCACATGTTCAACCAATTCAAATCTTAAACGATGATATATTTCAAGTAACTGCTGCAAAAGAAAACAATGGTGGATATAGCTCACCATTGAAACTACCATTTATTATTACTTTAGCCTTGTCATACTTTGTATGAAAAAATATCCTTTGGTTAGAGGCCCAGAAATTAAAGTAATGATAGTTGATATCTGAGATTATGTAGTCTACTTTTTTCCATAATAGCTATAAGCAACAGAATGCCTTGAAGATTTCTGTCTATTTTTTTGCTTGTTGGTGAGGAAATCGTAATAAGAGTGAAAAATGTGACCTGATTTTGGGGCCATGTGTGGAACTGAGGTTTTGGTCTCAGATCAACTGTATAAAGTATAGAGGAATCATAAAACCTTAGCAGAAAATAGAGCAAAAATAAGAAAGACTAGAGAGTATCGGACTAAAATCAACACAAATATACACGAGCGTGTAATGCTAATTTTATGAAAAATGCAAATACAAATGTAAAGGTTAGGTGAAAATTGAAACCACCGTAACCTCCCCGGGGTACTATAAACATGTGGTGTGCAATTTATAAGTTATAACTTATATTTGTGGGAGAGATGTTATATTCAGAGTGGAGCCAGATGATGGGACTACAGATTGTCAGGGCCTTGGAAAGCTCGCTGAAACCTTGAATAGTTCAGGCAAATCAGGGTTAAAGAATCTCTAGATCTGCAAACTATTCTTAACAATGGAACAAAAATGGCTGAAATATGTACTAGTTAAGTATCAAGCATATAAAAACAGGGGTACAAAAACTGGATCAATTATTCCAGCTTTATTTAATTGTAAGCCTCTGAAATTACAATGCCAAATGTCCTTGGTGATCCAACCCCATTACAATAAGTATTTATACACATATGATAGACAGCTCCATTTTTTTTATCTACGATGATAGACAGCTCCATTCTCCTTTAGAGGTAAATTTGTATACACTTAGAGGGTATGCTTTGGCATGCAAATGATGAGTAATTAAGACGAGTTCTAGAAAAATAGGGGATTTGACGTTGTTAATGGAGATGATACAGGGATCCTTTACATAAGGGATCTAAAGTAATCCTATTCATCTGGCTTGTCCAGATAAGAAAAATCCCCTACATGTATACTAGATAGAATTTAGTTTTGGTAGATCACATCATGGTCCATGACCTGTTTTCAGGGTTTGTAAACTTTGATTGAACTGGCAATAACCAGTTCGTTGCATGTATATTAGATTAAATTTACTTTTAGCAGATCACATTATGGTCTATGCCCTGTTTGCAGGGTTTGTAAACTTTGGTTGTACCACGAAGTTATGCCTGTGTATTACTAATGAGTATTGTGTTGTAAAGAACCTTTTTAAATCACAAGAAAATGTTGCAGCCTGCCTGGAAAGGACTTTTGGCTATTTTTTGTATCAAAACAAGGTTATCAGATTGAAGCACTCATTATGATGGGTTTGTTGAAACTAGCAATAATTTTAGAAATTATATCCATCATGAAACATGATAGACGAGCATTGATGTCAAATTGATGTTCATCCTCGGTTTAATGTAGACCTTAAAATTGCTTTTATTCGGTTTCATGTAGACCTTTCTTTTATTTTGGATATTGAATATTTGGCACATATGCCTCACATTTTAGAATTTGCATCCAAAATTTAGAAAAGGTACTTTTCAGGGGCCAGATATGATCTTCGATTACACTAGCGTTATCTCTCTTTAATAGAACCTCTCTTCATCATTTCACGTCCTTAATCCTTTTCCTCCAAGCAACTCTTTCTTTTAAATACAGATTTTAAACTTTGTTAACTCTTTCTTTTAAATTCAGCTTTTCAACTTTGTTATTTGCTGCATGGCCGTGTATATATTTGATTTCCAATGACATTTCAATATAAGTCCGAGCACAATGAAAAGATGGTTATGATTTATCTCATCCTTTACGATGTGGCTTTGTAAATATGTTGCAACCAACCCTATGATGGAACATCCACATGCTGCTTCTAGAAGACTATATACTGAAGCAAGACACTACATAAGGAACCACGCTACCTTTTTGGACACCCTGCTGCTCAGAAGAAGACTTACCTGTTGTTCTTTTTATCATTTTGATCTATAGGATGATTTGCAGTACTATAATAGTAACATAGTTGATTTTGTGTTCTGTATTTCCAATGTAAATGGCAGTGTTATACATATATTGCAGTACAATCTGCCAACTGTAGGTAAACTAGCCAGAAATTTGTTTGTAGATGGCAGTATTCGAAAACCAAGATAATATAAATAATGTATATACCTATAAAGAGCAATGGAAAGGACAATTCAGAGAGAGAATTGCAATCCATGTTCAAACTATCTCAGGTTGCTAGTTTCTGTCTACCCTATTTTATATAAGTCTTTGTATCATTAATGAAATTATAAGCTCTTTTACCAACCAAAACAGAACATGTATAGAAACTCCAGCAAAGAAAAAGAAACAAAAGATATGTATCAATTGATATATTACGTGCGAAAGCTCAAACACACAGCTGTGACTTGTGCTGTGCCTACAAAGAATAACAAAATTACATCAGTAACAAAAATAGTGGACATCAGAAAAGCAAGGGATGACTACAATAGTAATAAGATAAATAATTTTTGAGACTGCCATTGTAAGTTCCATCTCAGAAACAATATGATGTCGGGAAGGTCTATTGAAATACCTTTGATGTTCTTCTTCTTCTTAGGCTTGTTTTCATGAGAGGGAGGAACATAATGAAAGGTGTCCCTAATAGCATTAGAAGGCATCGAGGGAGAGCCTTCAAAATCATAACTAGGATATTCTTGAAATCCAGATACCCTCGTCATGGAATGTTGCCTCTTTCTCCCTATTTCAACATTTATTTCTGCATGTTAAGGCTTGTCTTCTCAAAAATTTTCAAAATGACTTTCCAATTCCAATCTTATATCTCCAATCTCTTCTGCTGTGATTACAGGGGGCAATTTGGATTTTTATAACAGCCAAGTGTTTATTCAACCTATGAAAATCCCCCCTTGTTTGATATGTTTCCTGCAAAATTTGCAATACATCTCACTATCAACAAGATCGACATGAATCCATGCATGGTCTTTCACTCTCAGGGCCATTGTAAATTCAAATAAATCTGCAAATACAAATGTGCCAACTTTATCTCAATTTTTTTTGCAACAAAAGACATATTTGTTTTTATGAGAGAAAAGAAAACAGGGGTGGATTTGACTATAAACCTACCTGGGATTGAACTCAATGGGCACAAGACTTTGGACAACAACCTGTCCAAGCTTGAATATGGGATGTAGCCTCCTTCAGTAGATGCCAAATCCACTACAAGCAACCCAAGAATATTTTCCAAATGAGATCCCAGATCACTCCAAATCACACTCTTCGCTGCTGCTCCAAAAACTCCAAATGCTCAATGAGACAGGTGTGAGGAAAATAGAGGCAGGGGTGGGGTGGGTAGGAAGTGGGTCTCTTTATAGTATGAATTTTGGGGTTAGGGGTTTAGGAAATACATTTTTAAGGTTTAAAGAATAATTATCTTAAAAATGGCCCCACTAGCTGGTTAGGTACTGACTTTGCCGAGTAGGTACGGACTCAATTCAGTTGGATCG
>LPNX010199065.1:0-10245 GCA_001517045.1 Pseudotsuga menziesii | reverse complement strand
GTAGCTATTTGGCTGGGGCCGTGGACTGTTTCCCTCTTGAGGGTTTTAACCATGTGACAAACATCGGTGTGTTGATCTGTGATCTATTTGTGTGAAGTGGTTTCTCTAGGTGTTCGGTATTTTGGGAGTACCCTATGTACCCAAACAAAATGCATCTCGAACACTATGCAGGAAATTAGGAGTAAAATATGGCATGAAAGTCTAGGGATAGCACTGATGTAAGGGGTGATGTTGGAGGACTAGCTATTCTATGGCAACCTAAGTCCCTAACCGTCAACGATTTTAGAGGAACTAGGTTCTCTATTAGTGTGAACTTCCAGGTTTGCAATTCTGAGGTAAAAGGGATACTCACCAATTTCTATGGGACAAGTATTATAACTCAGAAATCGGCTTTCTTATCACTCTTAGATAAGGAATCTCACGAAATCGAAAACTAATTCTGGATTGGGGTGGCAATTTCAATATGATCACATCCTTGGAGGAGAAGAAGGGAGGAAGATGAACTCTGGAAGCTACCAATATTTCTTTCAAATATTTCATATAGGAGAAAAGGTTGGTTGACATATAAACTGGGAATGGATGGTATACCTAGAATAACAGAAAATGTGGGGAGCATCATGTGGCCTCTCAGTTAGATCGATTCATTCTATCTGATGCAATGATTAATGGGGACAGGGAAGTGACCACTCAGGTCCTCTCCTCTGCAGGATCTGATCATTGGCCCATTAGTTTGGTTTGGGAGGATGGGGCCCCACCCATATGGCACCCTTTCTGATTTGAACAATTATGGATTGAACACAGGAATTTCAAGGAATTGTTGAAAAATGGTGGGAAGAAATGGAATCCATCAGGGGAGCTTTGATATACTAATTCCAACAGAAGCTAAAAAAGTTAAAGGAAAAACTCCGTACTTGGAATAAGGAGGAATTCAGGAACAAATTCCAAGAAAAGAAGCATCTCAATGATAAAATAGAAGAACTTCAAAGGGAGGGAATGACCTCTGGGTACACTGATGAACTGAAACATGGAGAACATGTCCTTACGGGTCAACTTAGTGCTCGGGAACGACAGGAGGAAATCTATTGGAAACAAAAATATAGGAACCAATGGCTACAGGAAGGGGAGCAAAATACAAAATTCTTTCATCACACAATGGTCCAGAACCGTTAACAGGAAAAAATAATGAGTTTAAAAAAATATAATGGTCAATACATTGAGACAAGGGAAGACATGGAGATAGAACTAGTTCAACACTTTGAAACCATCATGAAAGAATATCGGCAAGGAAGATATGAAGACATTGGGAATATTACTAGACACATCCCAATGCAGGTTACAACAAAACAGATGAAATCTTGTTGAAACCTCTTGAACTCCAGGAAGTGGAGGAGGCTATTAATTAAATGGCGGATGGAAAAGATCCGGGACCTGATGATTCACAACCAATTTCTTCCACCAATTCTGGTATTTAATCAAAGACGAAGTTTGGAAAATTGTGGAGGACTCTCGAAAGGATTAAGGAGTTCTGAGAGCTTTCAAATCCACATTTCTAACTCTCAGCCCTAAGGAGGATGGGGCTGACTCTCCTGGTAAATTTAGACCTATAACACTCTGTAATGTTATTTACAAAATTATAACAAAGGTGTTGGCTAATAGGTTAAAGCTTATCCTCCTGGATTTGGTGGCCCAAGAACAATTAGGGTTTGTGGAAGGACGCCAGAATCTGGACGGAATCAGTTTAGTCCACAAAGTCATCCACTCTCTGAAATTTACAAAAAAACCGGGTATGTTGTTGAAGCTTGATATCTCAAAATCCTATGATAAATTAAGTTTCCAATTTATGAAAGAAATGCTTGAGGCGTATGGTTTTCACCAGGATTGGGTTCGATGGATAATGAATATTACTTCAAATTATTTCTTCTATATTCTCTTAAATGGAGCCCCTACTAGAAATTTTAAACCTTCAAGAGGTATCAGACAAGGGGACCCTCTATCCCCCTTTCTATTTATCCTAATGGATGAGGGGTTGAGCAGGTTTATCAAAGATAAGATTACAAATAGGGAGCTCAGAAGGCTTGAATTTCCATACTGGTATTGAAACCATTTCCCACCAACAACTTGTAGATGATACAATTCTTATGGGAAACTCATCGGTTCAAGAGGCACGGGTTCTGAAGAAATTCCTGAACACTTTTACAATGGAATCCGAGCTGAAGGTGAATAACACAAAGTATCAAGTCTTATTTTTTTAACACTCCAAGGATTAATCAACATAATATTCTGTGTATCTTGGGATTCTAAGGAAGCTCCCTTTCGTCCAAATATCTTGGTGCTCCTCTAGCCAAAGGGGTGATCCAAAAAGTCTCTTGGGAAGATTTACTAGAACAAATGAGAAGGAAATTGGATAACTGGGATTTTAGACCTCTCAACTTGGAAAGCATAGTAGTATTAGTGAAGGAAATGCTTCAATCCATGCCCATTTACCTCTTTTCTACCTTGAATGCTCCAAAATTGGTTCTAATACAGATCAAGACAATTCAAAGGCAGTTCTTGTGGGGAGGCAATCATGACAAACATAGATGGGCTCTGGTGAGTTGGGACAATGTTTGTAAACGAAAGGCTCAAGGTGGTATGGGATTGAGAGATCCAGAGAAAAATAGTAAATTCCTAGGGGCGAAAATGTGGTCACAATGGGTGTCGCACAAAGAAGAGGCATGGGAAAAATTATGGCATAGTAAGTATGCTCAGGGAAAACCAAAACAAGATCTTATAAGATTTAACAAAAGCATGAAAGGATTCCATATATGGAATTATGCTCATGCGAATAGAGGGATAATCCAAGATCATAGCTTTTGGGAAATAAGGGGAGGACATGATGCCATTTTTTGGACTGACTCATGGCAACAAATTCCAAATATCATTTCTCAAATTGACATCCATACTAGTTGGACCAGAGCCAATGAACTGGGATTAACAAAAATCCATCAATTTTGGAGAGAAGCACATGTCAATGAGGAATGCCATGAATGGAAACCACAGGATTAGTGGAATCAAAGATTCCTAGCTGAAGACATTCCCAAGATTATGTAGGCCCTTCAGGAACGTTGCATCCGCATCCAAAGTGGCCCTGATAAACTGAGATGGGGATATCAATCTAAGGGACTTTATAACACAAGAGAGGCTTATAATCTTACTTTCAACTAGGAAGAAATCTAGCACATGGATATATGTACTGTAATATGGAACTCTAATCCTTGGCCCAAAATGGATGCCTTTATATGGTTGGTCGTGTACAAACGAATCCTAACAGGAGAAAACTTAATGAAAAGAGGCATGAATGGCCCTTTCTGGTGTGCTCCATGTGAACATGGGGAGGATACGATGAATCATCTCCTGGACTCTTGTTCTTCTGCTTCCTCCCTATGGGACTTTGGAGTTGCAACTTTTAGGAGGGAAGATCGTGTGAGAGGCCAACGTCACCAAACGATAACAATATGGGATAAGGAGGCTTACAAAAACCCGGTCATTCTTAAAATCTAGATCATGTTCCCTCGAACTTTGATGTGGGATATTTGGAAGGAAATAAATGGGAGAATATTTGAAGGAAAGAAAAACCTGCTTCAGACAGTTTGGAACCAAGTAAATAAACATATACATGAGACTATCAAAATAACCCAGTGGAATGAGAAACACTAGGAGATGGATGATAATAAAAAATGAATTTTGGATGGATGGGGAATGGATTGTTGTCCACAAGGATGGACAAATTTTAAGGAAAGGAGAGTGATCTCATCCATTTCGCATACTTGGTTTCCACCCCCAAGTGCAAATTTCAAGTTAAATTTCGATGGTGCTTCCAAAGGGAATCCTGGTTCGGCTAGGTTCAGGGGAGTTATTCGGAACAACGAAGGTAGTGTTCTCTAGTTCTTTCATGGGAATATCGGGAAGGACCTTAACAATGCAGCGAAACTAGACGGATTACTTCAAGGCATCAAGTTTTCCCTTATCAAATGATGGGAACCTTTGGTCATTGAAGGAGACTCCCACATCATCCTCAAGATGGCCAAAAAGATGCAAGGTGGACAAAAAGTTTGTAAAGTTGTGGATAGTTGACGTATGACGTATTGGGTGGAGCGACTAGCCGATCTCATCAAAGGATGCCATGTTTGGTCCTTTTCCCACGTCAAATGTGATGGGAATGAGGTGGCAGTTTTGATTGAAAACATAGGAGAACAAAGTGGAGAGTGGATTGTGGAAGGACACCTTCCCAAGGTGGGGGGTAACGAATGGCAGATTCAAATCTCCCACTTGGAGGCCTAGGACCTCAACCTTGTCCGGGAGATGATGGAGCGCATGAGGCAAGCGTCAGGTCACATAAATGAGGTACATATGTCTCCCTCTACTAGAATTGGGAGTCATAATCACCTTTCATCATTGTTCGGTGTTAGTACCTCCATATTTCACTGGGATATGAGTACCCAAGAACCCACATCTATTGCCATTAATGAGGAAAGCTTGTAGCCAGGTCCGACCGAAGGGAAAGGTACGATGAACCGCGGAGGATAGTATATAGATATGGTGTTGTACCATGATAATAAATAGCAAGTACAGAGGAATTAGTATGGTTAATCGAATTAGGATGAGCACCACGACTATTTATGCAATACATGATTTCTATCCATGCATTATGCTTCTTCATTACTCGGGGTGGTTTTCTGTGAGAACGAAAGAGTTGGTAGAATATCAGTTTGAGCACTAGGCTCCTTTTTTTATGGCTCCCAAAATACAAGCGCGGGGGGGCAAGAAGGACGACGATGGAGGGATGAAGAATCCTTCCTGTGAAATGCAAAAAGATGGGCAAGCATCCCTTTTTTCAGAGAGTGTATTCCTCTTATAATTCGCAAGGAAATCGAGCGGGTCGAGCATGACCTATGGAACTGGGTGCAGGCCATGGATATGAAAACCATCAAGGCGGAGGTGGAAGAATAGATTAGTGATCCTAGTACCACGGTTGGGAGACTCTCTTCCTATGACCGTATGGTCACCACCCATTTGGTCACAAAGGAACTTGTAGCCCACGTCTTGATGGACAAGGAGAACAAAGCGATGAGTGAGGAGGAACCTGCTAAATCCCGGGAGCACTACCATGACAACCACATGATGCATACAAAAAAATTTCATTGTTAACAATGTTTTATAGTTTGAGTTTTTCAAATTTTTATTTCAAAATTAAAAGATAATATACAACAATTTTTATATAGAGGTGACTATTATAAGACCATTCAAAAAATACAATATATGTTTTTATAGGAGATTTCAATTTTCTTTCATTTTTTTTATATACATAGAGACTTTGCTGCTCTAAACCCTTCTTAAATTTACCAATTTGAAAACAACAAAAATCAAATTTGGATTTTTTTTTTCAAATTTACAAAAATAAATAAATTGAAGTGAGTGTTTTGTAAGATAACAAAATTATTATTTTTTCTAAATTCATAAATGAAAAATATACATTTTATTTTAAGTTAATGTTGTTTTATCATATATATATATATATATATATATCAAAGACATAGAGACTTTGATGCTCTCATTCTTTCTTAAATTTTGTGAATGAATAAATAAATAAATTAGTTTTTAAAGAAGGTTTTAAATTTGATAACCACAAAAAAAAATTGAATTGTTTTTTCAAATTTACAAAAAATAAATAAATTAAAATGAGTGTTTTGTATGATAAGAAAATTATTATTTTTTCTAAATTCATAAATGAAAAATATACATTTTATTTTAAATTAATGTTGTTTTATCATATATATATAAATACTATATATATTGCATTTGTGTTATATTCTTTGCATTACTATGAGGGTGTGGTTCTCAACAACACACCTGACCATGGGAGTTGGCTCAAGGGAGTAAAAGGCCCATTTCCGCTCAGACATCGAAAAATGGGTAGTAGCCTATTTTGGAAATAGCTAGAAGAAACTGAAACAAAGGGACTAAGTACTCTGCATTTGTTTAGGAGCATTGTCATCTAGAGGTCCCTCAATTACTGTCCAGTCATCTGAGTCATCGTTGGTCAAACCTGCTTAGGTTTTCTTAAGCGGAAGGCCGGAATGCTTGAGCTGGGGAGGTTGGCCTGCCAAATCCATTCGATGAGTACGCTTCATATATATCTGTCCAGGGTCGGGAGAAGTCATGTTACATTGTGTCCCCTCCTGAACCAGAAAAGGCCTCTTCCCACTTTGATCAGACGGGTCTGGGACATATTGGAAGGGATCAGGAATGGTTTCGCCTGCGACCATAGTGGGAGGCTGAGAGGTATGATCCTCCAGCAGAGTGCCTTGTATGGGAAAACCCAGCTCATGCACTTCATCATCAAGAATGTTGAGATCTATACCCAGATGATCCAGAATTTGTCGCATTGAGAGGACGAGCTCCTGGGTCTTTTTGCAATTTCCCTGCTTATGCAAAAGGGAATTAGCCAACATGTTCTTAACCAACTAGTCTTAACCAACTAGTAATGATTTATGGGCCATCTAGCTTCAGGGTTCGCTAGTTGCTGGGCTATGTCAGCTTCCCAATTGTCTATAATCCGGCCAAGGTGGACGGGAATATGCTCATCGTAGT
This sequence comes from Pseudotsuga menziesii, assembly GCA_001517045.1. NCBI lineage: Eukaryota > Viridiplantae > Streptophyta > Pinopsida > Pinales > Pinaceae > Pseudotsuga > Pseudotsuga menziesii. Next base: position 3,615 of record LPNX010199065.1, on the reverse strand, counting down.
TGACCCCCTTAGAATGAGTTCCCATGCTACCTGAATAACGCAGGGGCACAATGTTTAAACAGACCAACACGATAAACTACGCCTCTGAATCAAAGCTGACGCCTCTGAATCAAAGCTGACGGACACAGCCAGGAGAAGACAACAAAACTCCATGAGGCGATTATGCATGATATAACTACGGAGTTGTTTACAAATGCGACGTTTTCGCCCGGAGGTCTAAATCTTCTGATCCCTTCTATGCCTCCGGTGAACAGACCTTCGGCTGACACCTTTCGCTGCCATCATGGGCCTGCGCATGACAACTCCTCCATGTGCATGATACTTCACGATAATAAATTTTGGTCCGTTCAGTGGCCCATGCGTGCACCATCATGCCATGGTGTAGACCCATGGATCTATGTTCCGAGATTCTCAATGACCATGATCACAATCCCCCAGAACCAGAATCCCATCGAAATGTGCCCAATACGGTTAGCGTTAATGACATTCTCGTTTGAATTTTGAACTTAGTAAAGGCGCTCTATGAAAAGGCATTCAAATTTGGATTTTGAATTTGGAAATCCACCTAGCTCGGGTTAGGCCGCATTGTTCAGCATTGCAATTGAGTGTCGAGCTTTGTCCCAAAATACAAAGGTGAATGGGAATCTCAGCTGTGGTCAAGCTATTGTGTTGCGAAGATGCCATTATGCCGCTGACGCTGTGTTTCGAAGACGCCATTACAATGCATCCCTGTCTTGTGTGAGTCACCCTTCTTTATGGGAACTTTGTATAGATGCAAGAGATACACGATCTTGTGAACACTGGTTTGATGTTTTTCATTTGCATTGACATGGCAATGAATTAGAGCCATGTGTTTTAGTTTTTCTATCAATGAAGAATTTTGTAGTTAATGGTAAAGAGAAGGAAAATATAGCAGAAAAAAAAATTCGGCCAACTAACTGATTTCTCACTTGATTTTTATTCTCATATTTGGGTGCTTGCAAATTATACACTCTCTCCAATAATCCTGTCATACGAAAGTCCTCAAGCGGTTACTACCTCTTATCACTGCAAATATGAAATATTATGCAGTCATATTTGTCCTCGGGTCGTCTTTTATAGTTTCACTGTACAAATTTTGGAGGTCATGTCATGATTATATGGCCTCCCGAAAATCAAAAGTTTGTGCACGCTATGCCATGATTGTATTACGGTGGACCATAAAAGAATGAGAAGTCTAGATAAATACGACAGCACAAAACAACATCATTATTAAACTCAAATAGTAATTTGAAACAATTGAAATTAATGGCTCAACACCAAATTTAGAGCATGTTTACGATATTATTTGTGACCAAAACATTATAATAATAATTTACCTTTTATTATGGAAAATATTGTAGGGTTTCATATATTAGCATGAAATTAATTGCATCTATTTCAATCTATTGGCAAAAATTAGTGCACTATAATTTAGTGCAAAAATTAGTGCACTATTTGAGACTCTATGGTGGAACATAAAAGCATGAAATTAAAACACTTCGTCTAGGCTATTTGAGACTCTACGGTTGACAATAACAGTATGAGATCAAAATAGTTTGTGCAGGTTATTTGAGAGTTTACGCTGGACCATAAAAGTATGAGAAGCTCAGATAAATATGGCAGCATAAAACAACAGAGGTATTGAAATCAAATAGTAATTTGAAACAATTGAAATTATTGTAGATAGATCGTGTGATGCTATCAGGAATAGCATAGACAAACTAAATATGGTTTAGCACATATTATATCATATGGTTTACATAGACATTACCAATGTCAATGCAAGAAATATTTAGATGATTATCTCAAGATGGGTGGGAATACTCTGCACTCTCTATGGGTCAGCTGAGGAAAACAACATGAGGAATCAGAAGTAATGTACCTAAAATTAATAATCTATTATTAATTTTTGTTGAAAATACTTTAGTTATCATTTTAAATATTTTTTACCAAAAGTAAAAAATAAAACATTTGTAATGAATTATTCTTTATTAATAAAAGATACTGAGGAAGAAAGAAGTTGAATAGTTGTTAAAGAGTGTTTGCTAACCCACAAGAGGAAAAGACAAGTGGATGAAGCCAGTGAGTGACAACTCAAGATGTAGGAGACATCATCCCCGAAAATCAAGTCACAACTTCTAGTTGACTGCTAAAGAGTAGGAAGTTCATAAATGACCAAGTCGTAGGTAAAATACTATATAATAGTATGTCCATAAGCAAGCAGGAGGTTGGAATTGGACGAGAAATGAATCTGATAATGCAAGAGATAGTGCATTAGGTGGATTTTTCTCTTGTGGTTCAGCTAACAAGATGAGGGGTTTTGGAGCAAGTAGCTTGGCTGCTTTAGGAGTTAGTTGGGTGGAACTACTATTCCATCTTTGTTTTTCCTCAGTAGTGGTGTTGGGATCTCTATCCTCTTATTTGTTAAAACTAGTTACAATTAGATTTTCATGTTAATTAAGGAATCACAATTACTTCTTTTTAATGGATTTTTCTTATGCTTTTGTACAGATTAAGGATCTAGCATATATCTAATTAGAATGTAGGATTGTTACATATCAGTATTTCATTCCTATTATGTTAGAAAACTATATATATTTTTTCATATGCTACTTAAACCTATAATACACCATATTTAGTTTTGACGTGTCCCTGTGCTCGTATCTTTTTCACTCATTTTCTAGTCTGGAAATTAATCCTGTTAATATGTAGGTAAACGAATCTTTTTATGTTTATTAGTATAAATCTAAATAACTCATGATTATGGTAGATTGAGATAACCATATATTCTTAGTTATTAAAATAACATATTATAATCAAGATTAAATGATTATGAACTAACAGTCTCAATTATCAAGAGTCCTATATATGTAGAGTACAAATCTTACAAAAAAAACATATACAGTACAAATATAATCACCTACAAAACAAATATATTTAATATATAAACAAATCCTTTGCAGATATCCTTTGACAGTCTTCACCAAATTCGAAGATACGTAAAGTAAACATTCATAACCAGATCGAAGATTCATAACCAGATCGAAGATCCATAAAGTAAATAGTCATAACCAGATTGTATAAATCTACAAATTAAACAAGTCATAGATACAATAGTGTCCTTCCAAAGATGGGTAGTAAGCCCATCTATGATGGCTACCAAGCTTTAAAGATACAGTCAGCAACATTTTAATCAAATCCAAACTAAATCGCAAGCTTGCATACTCATTATTAAACTATGATTTCATAATTAACTACTGCATAGAAATCCTAGGACCCAATGGGTCGTATCAAGTTTAACGATTATGGTCGTAAGTCCATATTAATGGTTTACATTATAAAAATAAATAAACTCAATACATAGTAGATAAACAGAGTTGCATAAACCATCTTTAAACCCTCTTATAGGTCAACAATAATGATATTATTATTTCTCTTTCACATAGCTAAGATTTAAATCATGAAACGTTTCTATTCAAAACATATGCATGGTCGTAAGACCATAAAGGATGGCAACCTTGTTGGGATATTGGATAATACTAAGAGTGGGGGGGGGGGGGCGTGAATTAGTATTGATAAATTTTAACAATTTAA
>LPNX010199060.1:368312-392150 GCA_001517045.1 Pseudotsuga menziesii | reverse complement strand
AAAGAAGGCATTGACTACTGATGTTCATGTAATGTTATCCTGATTGTATAAAGCTTCTTGTTAGCAGCTTCTTGTTCTGGCCCGCAGACAGGTCTTTCTGCATCAGTAGTCCATTTGTTGGTGGTCCAAGAAGTGGAGCACAATTGAAGTATATTTTCTGTAACATGTAATTTTGGAGATTGTCAGTTATAATCAAAAGTTTGCACTGCGTCAAAACATTCTCCTTGTATTATTCTGTAAAGTTCCTTCTCATTTCAGAAGGAAAAGTTCATTCTTTGTTTTCTGCATATTATCTGCTTACATGTGAGGAAATCCTACAGTATGTAAGTTTTTCTGCAAAACGGCAATTGCTGGGAAATGGTGTGACTAAGTCTGTTTTCACATTTGGCATACTTCTGTGTGCTTAATGATCATGTAGCATCGATTTATTTTTTTGCAAAATATGTAATAATATTATGATATGTTCTTAACAATATATGGTGGTTTATATGTTGACATTGGATTCTTCCAGAAGCTCTACGTGTGAAGGGTTAAGAACAAATTAGCACTGAAGGCTGAAAGCTGTTGGAAAACATTTGGTAATGGATGTCACACGACTTTCAAAAGAATTTCCTTCTGCTGTATGTATGTAGGACTCTTTGTTGCGTTTCATTATATTTTGGAATATTGCTACAATTAATCCTTCTTTCACCGACCCTTTCTCTTCTTTAAACGCTCAACAAATTATGCGTTGATGTGAAGAAACGAATTTTTTCTGCCAGTGTTTTGTTTTGATAGCAATACTGTAACTTGTTGATTTAACATGACTACAGTAATGTATGCTGCAACCCAAAACCCTATACCCTAATGCGTGCAGCAATCCTAAACCCCAACTTTTAAAGCCCTGGCTAGCACATGAATTGAACTGTAGATTCCTTCTAGCACAAATTGCCTGTTGGTAAATAAACTGCAAATAAAATTGAAGAGAATCCTGTCGTATGACACGATATAATGTGCAGGGAAGACATATTTCAGTATTGTGAGATTTAATATAGAATACAATAAAGTATTTCTAGGATTTCTGAGATGAAGCGTTACAGTTTTAATCTTTAAAAAGTTGTACTTTACAATATATTTAATTTTTAATTATATTCTAAAACGACAGGTAACCGATTGCTTGCATATACATTGGGAGAGGTCACATTGCACTTTTATGCAAAGTTGCCTTTCTAGTTAAGTAGCGCTTCTTCTTTTGTACAATCACCCCAAAGTTTATTGAAAAATTAAAGTACAAGCTACCATTCTCAGGAACAACTTTGGTTTCCTCTAGTCACTTGGAAAATCTGTTTAGCTCTTTTCACCGTGCTTCACCTATGGTCCATAACATTCTCATATTACATCTCGATTCAGGCGAAACCTATTTAGCTGTTACAGTTTAAAATTTATGAATTGGAGTAGTGAGTTAATAGGAATAACTGTTTGTGTTTTAAATGAAACAAGTGGGTATGGTTGGTAGGGTTTAGAAATATTACCCAACTCTATGGAAAGTGTAATGTGGTTTTTGCAAGTCAAGCCATTTATTTGGTATGGTCAGATTTTAGAACAATAAACGGTTTCTGAAATATTGAACTTGGGCAAGAAAATGTGTGGAAGTGCACGAGCACTCTCTTTCAAATTCGGAGCTGTAAGAGACTTGTATAAATACCAAGAACAGCCAACCTGTCCAGGAATTCTGATTTATAGGTCATATATCTTGATTCAGGTGAAGCCTACTTAGATATAACATTCTAAATTTTATGAGTTAGAAAATTGAACGTTAATAGTGATAGCTATCAGTACTTCAAATGAAAATAGTGTGGTAGTAGTGACATAAAATAGTGTGGTAGTAGTGACAATTTCGAGATATTTTTTTTTTTTTAAATTTCCACAGGCGTCGCTTAAGCGACGGTTTCCTCTGTCGCTTTTTCGACGCCTTTCTCTGGATTTCCGTCGCTTTTTCGACGCCGTTTTTGATCGCCGTCGCTTATCCGACAGTTGCAGGTGTCGCATATCCGACGCCTTACGTTGATATTCGTCGCTTAAGCGACGGTTATGGAGGCTATTTTTCAAAAAAAAAATTCTACCGTCGAAAATATTCTGTCGCTTAAACGACACTTTACATTTAAGCGACGGTTATGTAGGTGTCGCTTAAGCGACGGTTATTTAAGTGTCGGATAACCGACGCCAAGTTTCCGACGCTTAAGAAAAAATCAAAGTGTCGTACATGTGACAGGAAAGTGTCGAAAATCCGACATGACGGCCGTCGGATTTTGGGTCGAAATGTAGTAGTGTTCCTTTGATTGGGATATCCTAGTTGAGACGCGCCTTCCTCCTGATGCACCTTTCCAAATAAAGGTCAAAGTTGGATAGTACATGATTGCTCATTGTATGGTTGATGAAGGAGCCTTAGTTAGTATCTTGTCTACTCGTTCTTGGCGAGTCATGGGATCTCCCAGCCTTGTTTTGACTTCTAGTCAATTACTGTTGTTTGATAGAAGAACTAATATAGCCTTGGGAATTCTTGCTCGAACAGATGTTACTTTGGGTGGGAAAACCATCTTAGTTGAATTCATGGTGATAGAAGACCCCTTGGACTTCAATATTCTCCTTGGGTGTGATTATGTATATGCCATGCAAGATACAGTGTCAACATTCTTTCGTGTGATGTACTTTAATCATGGCGAATAAATTATCACTATCGATCAATTCGATTTTCTTGATATGTCTCCTGACCCAACTAGAGACCAAGTTTTTCCTTTATTGATTCCCAGTGTTTGTATAAACACTACCCCACCACATGTGAGCTATGTGGCCTCATGTCCTTTACGTTCAATTTCTACTAAGAAGCAGCTTTTGTTTTCATGCTTACCTTACCGGGACTTGGTCCCAGCAGTTGACCAGGTAATTCATCCTATATAGACTATGGAGCCTACTCTCCACTCTGTCGATCCATTCAAAAAATCAGATATGTGTTCTATCTGGGATGGTTTACTTCCATCTGATGAAGTCTTCCTAGAGTCTTTGATATAGTCTCACCTTCTTGTGGATGTCAGTTCAGTTGTGACTAAGTCTAACCCTGAATTGCTTAACAAGCCTGATATTTTTGTTGGTTGATATCCTTCTATTGGTCTTGTTGGGTCTTCGAACTGTCCCTTTGATCAGCAAGTTAGTGATCCTGATGAGTTTGATTTTTCTTATAGATTTCTCAACTCCCGTGACATTGAGTTTGTTCCTGCAGACTCTATCTCCCCTGTTGATTTTTGCTTTCCTTCTAAGGTTGATCTTACTGATTATAAACCCTTGATCCTTGGCACTATAGAATATCCTTCGATTGATTCTACCTTGACTACACCTTTTGTAGAAGATAGCAAAGTTGCATGTGTTTCTACCAAAGTGACCTGCATCGGATCTTTTCTTCTGAATATGATTCTAATGTTGTTGTTTCTTGGAGACAGGATTTGTAGTTGGATTCACAACTGTTTACTAACCTCGCCTTGTTGTTCAAGTTGTAATTGCATTCGCATGTGCCCTACTCCCGCTTATGAGCCTGATGTCGGCTTCCATGCTTTCAGCTCTTTATATAATCCCTCATCTCTGCTCTCATCATCACTCAGCCTTGTACCATTTTTCCTTTGCAACTTGACACCTTGTTTCTTGAGGAGACATTTCCCGAGTGTCCTTATCTTGCTCGCTTTCATTGCATTATGCATAGGGTTTTTCCTTGCACTTGGAACTAGATTCTCCTACCTATGACACTCACCTCCTCGCATTTAGAGCATTCTTTATGCTCTCCTTCAAGCTCGTTAAAAACAATAAGGAGGCCGCGAGTTGACTTTTCTGGACTTGTTAAAACTTCAAGGGAAATATATGGAGTTATCTTTAATCCCTCGTCTAACTCCTTAAAATAGACTAGATTGTCAAGTTAACTTGTTTTTTTAGACTTGTTAAGGTAAATTCAACAATCATCCGCATAAGTATAAGTTTACCCCTTTTTTCGGCCTTGAGAATTACCTAGGAAAAAGGAATACTATATTTTCTTCAAAACCTAGAAGAGTATCTTAAGGCATAGGTTTATCTCTTTTCCGGACCTGGAGGACTAAACTTACGGAAAAGGAACCTTTTCAAGCATAGTTTTCTCTTTTCCGTGCTCTAGACCTAAACATGAAAAAGATTTCAAGTGTAATTTATGTCTTTGTCATGCTCTCTAAAACCTAAAGAACAAAGCATCGAGTTTACTGTTGTAAGCCCCATTTCTCGTAATCAAATGGATTTTTTGAGTGATCTTGCCTTCATTCACACTTGTTAAACTCAGGCTACATGCTGCTTCTGAAGGTGCATCGGTCTGGTGATAGTTTACCCCTTTTTTGGACCTTGCCGACTAACTACGAAAAATGAATACCTTAGTTCACCTGGGCTAAGAGAGTTCTCCTCTATATTTTTTTACACTTTTTTCAGACTTAGGAGACTAACTTCAGGAAAAAGCACCCCCCGGAGTCTTCTTTGGAGATTTTCGATTCTCAAAACTATGAAAACAACATCAAGCATTCACTAATTCGGGCTCATAAAATCCACGAATCAGTGCTTTATCAAGCATTCTTTTGTCTCTTCTTCGAGCTTGCCAAAAATGAAGAAGGTCCCAAGTTTGCTTTCTTGGACTCGTTAAACCTTTACAAGAAAGAGGGAAGGGAAGTTCATTCACATGTATTTTTACATCATGGAAGCAAGTCTCATCTCCTTGAACAAAGCACCAGTTTTGAGTCTATCAACAGTTGGGTCTCATTTTTTGACCTTATCTTGATTGAGAGTTTTTTTACTCCTCCAGTTGGTCTCTTTTCCAATTATATGGGGAACCTGTCAATGTCTCCTACATTGCACATTTGTTTCGTTGGTCCTTTTGTGTCAAAAGTTGCCTAAGTCACTTTTGTGTTGTGCTCAATGTTCAAGGATAAACCTTTGTCGACCATTCTACAGTTGCCTTGAATTTTTGTGTCGGCCATTCCCTAGTATTAGTTCATTACATCATGTCTTCGGTGGTCCTTGTCATGAAATTATGTACCAATTCCAGATCCAATTAGTCTTTGACTTACCTCATGTTGGATGATGGAGGATTCCTTAATTCCTTCCTTCCAACGGATCTCTTCCTATCGACTGCAACACCTCTTGCTCTGGGAATGAGATTTTGAGTTTATGACAGTACCTTGGGGATTGGAGTCATCGGTGGCAATTTCCCTCGCAATTGGGTAGTGGGAATACCTTACTGTCTCCTACTCGATGGATTCTCCAAGTGTTCGACTTCAAGTCCTTGTATTCACACTTGTTAGAATGTACTAGGTACCTTGTGAACCATTTTCATTAATGGTGGTTTCCCTCATGTTTGTTAACGGTTCTCATCAATGACCGGTAATCAAATGGTTTCCTCCATGTTTGACTTCAGCTCCTTTATTCCCATGGTTAGGATTTGTACCTTTTGGGCGATTTGGATTGAAGACCTTGGGTCGACAGTAGCATTGCCATATTTTGCTATTTCCCAAGTTGCACAAGACCTTGTCACACTTTATATGACATTTTGCTAAGACATAGATCCACCTTGTACTTTTGTGGCTATGATTGATTGTAGAGCATGGATCCACCTTGTTCATTTGTGGCCATGACTCCTTTAGATTTGATATGGTGCCTTTTTTCATATTGAGCAACCATGATAGTTGTATCAATTATACATATGTTGGATCCACTTGTATCTTTATGGTGATCATTTGTATATGGACTTGTATGTCCCAGAGATCAGTTTTATCTGACATTTATCTCTCTTTCAGGTACCTATGTTCGAACTTTTTGATCTTGGATTCTCTACTCTCTCCATACTTAGTTGTTTCCTTTATAATGTATTTCAGCTATCGTATTCCCCTCTAACTGCATACATTAGGGGGAATATTTTATAGCCGAAAATAACACATCTATTCCTGTGACCATTTTACCATGATTTCACCGCATGTCAACAATTCCATGACGACACTTCATGAAAGTCACTGAAAAAACACCTAACTTGAAGTACCCATATCCGGATCTTTGTATCTCCATTTGACTTCTTCTCTGCACCGTTGGAAAGGTATCTGAGTCAACTAAAACTTTCTAGAAGAAACCAAAGTCTGAAAATTCCCAGAAGTACCCTAAAAATGAGATGTTTTTATTTATACGTGAGTCACCTTAAGGAAACCCACGTATCCCACTGTTTATACACGACTTGTTCTACATAATACTCGTGTATTCCCTGAATTTGTGACTATTTACATTGTAACCCATGGATCATACACGATTATTGTTACTACAAGCCGTGTATGTCCCTTGAATACGCGACTGTTTTCATTGCAGCCTGCGGATTCTTCCTATAGATGTCAAAAAATGATGTTTCTCGAATTTTGGGTAGTTTGGGCGGTTATGCAAATGACTCCTTCTGTTGTAACTACTTTTTCTTCGACCCTATCTCTTTAGAAACATATAAATAGAGGTAGAGAGGTCCATGAGAAGAGACTTGAATCTTTGCATTGTTATGCTGGAGGAATTGGGACTCTCTTTGCCCCCACCTTTTCCCTAGAAGCTTTCTCCTTGTGTTGCCAAATCTTGGAGGATGAGTTCCTTGGAGAAGAGAAGCAGCAGAACCAGATCAAGGTTTCATGAGGTGCCCAACTTGAAGAGAAGGTATGTTTGTACTTATTTTCATTATTAATAAAGATGCGATGTCCTTCTTCTTCCAAAATCATTGTTCAATGTGTATTTGAATCTCTGTTTTGATTCTATCATGATGTATATCAGTTTAGGATTTCATGTCTTAATGAACATAATCACCTTTCATATAGTCTATTTGGTTTGAGGAAGGTATTATTCGTTTTGCAGGTCTCTTGGAGCAAGAGGAGAAAGAGGAGGATTGAAGGGTTGCTTGGATCAACCTTCGGTTGTTAAGTTATGAACCATTCAAATCTCTAAACTTGTTTATATATACTTGGAGAACCATTTGCATCTCTCTTTCAACCCCAGTACGTTGATGACCTCTTAAACCCTATCCATAGGAACACTTTCCTCTACAACAAACCCCAATCAAGCAAGACAAAGGCTAAGAAGGTAGAGGAGCATGGCCAAGAAGAGAAGATGGAGGCCTTGGAGGAATATGGGGTCGAGAACATGGAATTGGGTGAGATAGATCTAGCCGGTATTGGGAAGGAATGTGAGAAAATGGGGAAAGGCTATGTGTCTCGACATTAGTTGGATATCTTGCAGGAAGCGCTCATTAAAATAAGGGCTAATCAACAACTCAAGATAGAAATAGATCCCCAAAAGGGAAACAAATGAAAACAACCCGAGGAGGACCTAGGAAGAGGAAGGAAGGAGAGCAAGCAAAGGATAACAAAAATAAGAGTTAAAATTATTGAGTCAGGCCAGTATCCAACGATAGTAGCAGCCTTCTCTAAATTCAACCAACTGAATCAATGAAAATAATCTCATGGAATATACGGGGTCACAATCACCCTAGGAAAATTAAGACTATGACAAAGAAGCTTAAGATGGAGAAACCAACAGTTATTTTTCTCGAGGAGATGAAGTGTAAATCAAAAACACTTGACAAGGTCGGACATAGGATTTGGAAATGATGTAAGATAGTGGTTGTATATGCTAAAATGCGAGATATTATTTTATGATTTCTTTCCAGTTATGGAAAATAAATCTTTAAAATAAAGCTTCATAGTTTAGAAAACAAATTTTATTACTATAGTTTAGAAAACTAAATTTATTATTCCAAAATATTTGTAGTATTGTAATTTATATTTAATTCCTGGAAATGAGGTTGTCATCTCTTAGTGAAATTATTAATCTTCCTGAGGAGTCTAAACAATTGTGAGAGTTTAGCTTTAAATTTTTAAGAAAAAGTTGCACCTGATTTGTTGTAGATTGTATTCTTTTGTCTACTGGATAAATTAATTAAAATATTAACAATTTTGGTGGACTTAGTCCAAGAATGGGGTGAACCACTTATATTGGTGTCTAGCTATTACTTTTGGATTGAATATTTCTTTTTAATTTTTCATGAATTGGCCCTAGCTAATGCTCTGCAATTTGATGTTGCTAAAAGAATACTCATTTTATTTATGTGTATATATGAATGGATTGTGCATCATGCTGCCTAAATATAAATGTTAATGCCTTGCATAAAAGTACTAGGTTGCTTAAGATATAAGAGGAAACAAAAAAACAAAATATTAGTGTTATGTTATTCTTATATATTAGTGTTGTGTTATTCTTAATGAATAAAGGACAACAATGATATATAAAATCTATGAAATTTCTCTTTGACAACAAGTATACCTTTATGTTATTATGTATGATACTTTACCTAGGAGGTTTAAATAGTCTTACCCCATTTGGTTTTATATTTTGTTTTAAAGGTAAAAGATTAATACCCTATCAAGAGAGTATTAACATGATGATTGGATTAAAATATAGTATTATTATTGTTTCTAATGTTTTGATAAGCAAGTAAAGACAAATCTTTGAAAAGCAAGGACAAATGCTGAAATTTTAAAGGTGAATTGATGAATATAAGTATGTGTATTAAAAACTAAGAATTAATTGTTCCAGTTTTATTGCATGTAAATTGGAAGGTATATATATGTAAGGAAAAAAATGGTTTATAAAGTGATCGTTCCAGTTTTATTGCATGTAAATTGGAAGGTATATATATGTGTAAGGAAAAAAAATGGTTTATAAAGTGATCAATATGATAAAGATTTTGTAAATGAATATAAAGTTATTCTTTTTAATATGACAAGTAATTATTAGCACTAGCACTAACATCTTTGGTATCAAAGATTTTTAAGGAAATCTTACCTTATTTCTTCCATTTCTTTAAAATAAATTGAGGATTTAGAATGTTGGAACTTGGAATAAAATAAATTGAGGATTTAGCATGTTGGAAGTTAGGTTTGTTACACAGTTCATTTAATGCTAAGCAGTAGCCGTGGAGTTAGTTGAAACGGACTCCAACACTGCTACAACAATCTTAAATGAGCTACAGCGGGCTTGTCAGCCCTTTTAAGCGACCCATAATTAACCAACTAAATCGATGACAGTAGTGATCAGTACCTCTCAACGTTATTGTAACGATCTTTATACTACACGGTGTTCCTCTGTGAACATGTTGAGTAGTTGTGACTTGTACTATGTAGTATCTTGTAAGGTCACTGGTACTAGGTAACATAGCAAGTGGGGTAAGGCACTAATGATGTATTGGTTAGAATTCAATAATTAGATTACATTTACATAGAATAAATATCATAATTTATAGTGTTTGAAAAACATCTTTTAAGCATCAAATCAATACAAATCTTTGGTCGATTAAGTTCATTTTAAATTTCAAAATACCTTAACAGTGAGAATTTTTTAGGAAATGTGTTTACACCTGAAAATGGCTCTCATTCATCTCTTCTAACTTCAAGCAGAAACATGAAAAATAGGTATTGGTGCACAACACAACGAAAGTGGTATCAATGCAAGCAAAGCTGAACAACAGCTTTGGAGCAATGAACTTATTCTCATTAAAAGCATATTAAATGATGTTATATTCTTATTAAAAGAAATTTAAATGATGTTATCATGTCTCAACCATATGTATCTTGCTGTGAGGTTATAAATTGTTAAATTGACTGCTAGTTGAAACAAGAGCCACGAGGTGGCCACGTCACCGCAATTACTCATAGTTATTGATATTGATTCTTAAACGTGACCCAAAACAATTATTTTGGCATATGTCCTTTTAAAAATACTATTCGTCCTTATTACTTCCAAAGCTAGAAAAAAATAAAGACACTTAATACCGGGTTGATTTAATATTAATTCATGGCATTCCACTTGATATTTTATTCCCATACAAGAGAAATGGCCTTACACGATATATATTTAATAACACAAATAAAAAATAACTAAGACATAACATCAAAATCCTTCAAACACTGAGGCAAAAGATTATCACATCAAACTTGGCATAAATATATTTAAACTATATGTACTTGAGAGGGAACCGATATTCAAATAAAAAAAATAGCCAATAAAGAAAAAGACCTAGCTAGATATACTTCATCCATTTTTCTTTCAAAGGTTGAGAAGCATATGAAGTGATAATTAATTATGATTCTTAACCAATTATTTTAACCCACAAAAAACAAAATCAACAGAGAAATTTCATTACAAGCTAATCAAGCACAGAAACGAGACCTTAAAAACACAAAACCTTTGATCAAATTCCTACTGAATTCATTTTCCAATTTAAATTATTAGAGGAGATATTTTATAGTCCAAAAAGGTCTCAAAGGGCATTAAAAAGTAAACATAAACATAGAGGTAGAGAGATACTTCATGGCCTTCGTGGCAAGTTAGAGAGCAGGCTGTGCATACGCCAGCATTGCCTACGGGAATGCATGTAAGGCATGAGAAAATGGCATGTTTGTTCATATACCCCTTAGAGTACGTACATTCCTTTCCTTCAACTCCTCCCAAAACCAAATCCGCTTCCTGCATAGGCACACATCATACAACAAACCTACTTCATTAAACGGGCCTAGTTCATGAATGGGTTGTTGCACCAAGCTTCACAAACCGAATCTATGTAAAAAAATTTACCAATTCTTGGGCATCCATGCTCTCTACGTACTCATTAATGGTTACTATGGCTCATTTTCATCCTAAAAAAATATCCCCCATTTTGTTGAATAATCTGCAATTGCCCTTCAACAAAATGAGTGCCTCTAAATATTGCGGATGGGAGAGAAAAAGTACTTAACATAAAATACCAAAACATATGAAGAATCATGCATTAAAGCGCCAAATGGAATGACACTTCTACATACAATATTTTTCAAACTTCACAGTGATTCTCCAATCAAACAAAATTGGGTTTCTGCAAACGTGGTGTTCCCTTAGTATTTTGGATTTCCCTCCTGAAGGGATTCCTAGTTGTGTAATTTATCCTACTCGTCATGTACATGTAGAACCCTCTTCTACATAAGCCAGTGCAACCTCGGCCAGCTCTTCTAGTGTAGGTGCATCGACACTTATAGTGAATATACATCTCAGCTATCCACTACGGCCACAACTAACCCAAACGTGAACCCAAACTAAAACCCAAATGCAACCCAAGGTCAAAATAAACCTCAGGTCTTCCATATATGGCAGGTCTAAATATCCCTGATTTAGCAAAACTCATTAATGATCCCATTCATCATGATCTTGCTTGGCCTGCCATGCCCACCAAGTTGCCTTTGAATATCCCTAAATTTGCAGGATGGCGGGTGAGTATCCATCGAATTTTCTGTAAGAGTTGAGAGGAACTGTACATTGAAATAAGCATAGCAAGACAAAAATAAAAAGGCAATTTGATAATAAGAAGGTTACTATTATAAACATTAACATTAGACAATTTGATCAAAATCATATCATAAAAATATGTAAATAACTATGCACGAAAATCAAAACTTGAACCAACCTTTATAATATCAAACGCTTCCATTATACTCGCCATAAATTTCAACAATGAATGCCCAAGGAATTCCGTTTGAAAATTAAAGAACCAAGTAAAACTCTGCTCTTACCTTTAGAGATTTGACAACGGCAATATAAAATGTTTACAGATTATCTTATTCTCAGTCTAAGTTACCTCACATATCATATTATTAAATGCCATCACTGTCTCTGTGATCTAAATCATTGTTGACAGATTTACTTTTTGGGAGGGCACGTTTTTTAACTAGTAGGATCGTGGAAACCTGGAATATTAATTGGCATCCATGTTCAGTGCTATTTCAATTATGGATGACAGATTTATGATAAAGAAGGTATTGTTTACAAGGAGCCAAAACCAACAAAAATTGGAGATAATTAGCTATGTAGTTTTTAAGCATCTTAGAAAACATCTTCAATTCAATTATGAAGAAACTGGATATGAGCAATGGCATTAGTGCATGTCAATGTAAAAGTAGCATGTATTGTAAAATTATGCATTTGTGTAACTGCATCTGAGATGTTGTGCACAAAGTTGTCGCAAAAAATCATTGCGATTGCTGGGAAATATTGTTCAAGCAATGGCATCTCAAGTGTACAATCAATAGCTCCATTTTTTGTTTCCAGTAGCCATGGACTATGAGGATCATTCCACTGTAACCAATATATCCATAATCAATATTCATTTCAGGGATCATGGCGTGTAAGAGCTACTCTTTCTTTCTTCTTTTTATCATTAATTGTATTTATGTCTTCTTCAGTGTATATTTTGCCATATGCATGTTTTATGGCAGGCATACCTACAGTATTTAGAACAACAATTTGAAGTAGACATAATCTACTCGATCATTAAAATAATAACCAAGATCTAATATTATCTATAATAACAACTAACACAAAGCAGGAAAAAACAATCTATCTATCTACTAATATCCATAACAGCAACCATGGATCATGAAGAGCATTCCACCGTAACGAATATATCCTTAACCAATATTCATTTCAGGGATCATGGCATGTAGAGCCACTCTTTCTTCCTTCTTCTGATGATTAACTGTATCCACACCCTTCTTGTTGTAAGCCCCGTAGCAGGCATACCAACAAATGTTTGGGAAGCAATCGGTTTGAGGAGACACAGGACTCGAGCCCGTCAGGGAACTGATGCCAATCCATTAATAATATCCCACAATAATGAAACACCAACTTCAGTTAGATGAGAGTAAATTTGTCAACCTACCTGTGGCCATATATATAGAGCTATGCTCATTCACCTTTTTCTTTGGCAGACAACCTCAAACTCTCAACAAACATTGTGAAGTCAAGTCATTCACGTGTATGTTTAAATTCTCAACTGGCCTCGACCAAGCAAGGGGCTTGCATATTTTACAATACCATGTAATCTTCTTTGAATCATTTCTCCTTGCCCATATTACAGGGAAAGTCATTTGCATTTTTTCTTATGGGAGTAAATGACTTCAAATTCTCACATAGATGTTATTATCATTTTTTTTCAAGGAAAGCTAAACTCTAGAGATAAATCCATTAAGTATGCCATTATCTCCTTTAATTGTTATCATTAAGAATGCCATTATCTTCTTTAATTGTTATCATCATCGTAAGGCTCCCTTGAATCCTGAATTTCGCCATTTCACCAACTTCTATGGAGCCAGAAGATGAAATATGTTAACCTACCTGTAAATGTTAAGAGATGCTCTGCTATTCAATCCCTTTTTCCTCAAAATCTCACCAAACATGACTGATAAAATTATCAACCCACTTGCATATTTTTGAAAGAAATCCCCATCAATTTTATAGTCGTCGGGTATCAATTATCGATTGAGAAAGAAGGGTGGTATCAATCGAAATACGGGTACACCTCATGACTACAAATTAGAAGCATGAGAACCAAGTTTTTGCCAACATTTAAATACATATAGTTGAGGGATATTACCAGATGCATTACTTAATTACTTACTTTGGGTGGCAGACGAGCGTCGGATGCACTTTCAGGGAAAAGGTAATTCACAGTAATATTCATTATTTAGTGAAAAAAGCACTTGTTCTATATATATTCACATTCAACCAATTCAGGTCAGCATATTTACAAAACCTATCTATTTAACCTGAAACACCATCGAAGTTACACATCTCTTCTTTACTGAGCAAGATGCAACAAGAAATAGGTCCATTACCTCTAGAATACTTGATGAGATATAAACATAAGAAAGTTCAGATGAACAAACTTAACAATGGAATTGTTGTTATCCCCTCATTACATATCTTCTGTATATGTTTATTGTATGATGGTTGTTGATTGAATATAGGTATGGTTACCAACTGAGCTTTCATTTTATGGCCAGGGAGATATAAAGAAGGCAATGAGAGGTAAATTTAGACCAAAGAGAAGAAGTATAATAACAAACACAATTGAAGATAAATAAAATGAAATTCAATGCCAAAACATTTAAATGCAAATTTCTACTCGACATAAAGGAGGTTATGAGAGGCAAATTCAGTTGAGACATAGAGCGATATTTAAACATGTTCATAAAACCTGTTCAAATAGAAAGGATAATTCATAAAATAGGTAAGTTGAAAAGTACAACAATAGAGGATCCTTATGCCGAAAGAAAAAGAAGCATAGCAGGTAGTTACAATGAGTATTTAGATTTGAAGGAGTCCGTAAAAAATGAATAAAAATTAATAATAAAGAGAGAAATAATATGAGTATAAAGGTTTGTTTTGTGATATTGGATGTCGTTTTCACAAGGACTTTATACCAAAAGCAGCGGCATCATCCTTCTCTAAAAGCGTTGTTTAGAACCCCCCCCCACTCCATTGGAAACAACCGTCATGGTATCGTTCCCATTAACATGCTGAACTGCATGCCAGTGAGCAGTTATGTTCCTGTTAACATATGCATCACTATATGATTGTTACAAATATCCGTTTCCATTGATGGAAAATCCATTTGTTGCTACTTTCCCCATATGAAAGATAACCTATAACATTAAACCAACTTTCTTAGCATCCAAGGGCTAGAAACATCTTTAGAATTAAAATAAAATTAAAATAAAGATTAAAGGAAACTGGTGCAGAGCACTGGAATGAATAATAAAACACAGAATGAATGGTTGCAACAAGCACAAAGAAATCCTCTGAACATGAACTACCTGGAGGCATAGAAACTGGATCATTAGCAATTTAAACTATCCTTAAAATGTATTGTATTAGGCATAGTGTTTTTAGTGTTTTTTCATAAAATAAAGTTATGAACTATAAGATTAACAGAAGACCAAATAGAGACTAAATCCACTGGGCCTACCCACCACGGATAAGGGAATATACATGCATGCGCCATACTTACAGTGCTATAATCTATGTGTTCAAATTACCAATCAGCACAAATGCAAAGCAGCTCTAATAAAATAAACATTAAAAACTAAATATGCTGTGAAGGCTGATTTCCAAGTTATGTAACGAGAAAAACAACTATGATACCTATTTTTATATGAAGGCAAAGGTATCAGAACAATTGTATTATCACTCATTATAAATGCAACCATTGTTACCACACTATATATGACAGTCAGTATTATCACAACTACCACCCCAAAGGATCCATCTACAAGTACTAGAAATGTCCATGAACGAAGTTGCAAGTACTCAGATTTCTTCTTCTTGAAGTTTGATCAATATCTAGTAAATTGTAATGTGGATGCTATCAACTTTTTAAAAAACAAGGAAGCACTCCCACACACAATTGTAACACTAGAGATCCAGCTAGTTGCTCAAGGCACATAACAACACAAAGAAATTTTATGTACCTCCTGCACCTACCTTTAGGGAAAAGTGCTTATAGTTTTTCGTACCATTCATCGCTACTCTGAACATTTATTTTCCAATACAATAACATCCACCATTCTAGGGCAAAGTGCTTATAGTTTTTGGTACCAATCATCATCTGAACATTTATTTTCCAATCCAATAAAATCTACCATTCCATAAAAACAAACCAGAAAACAATAACAAAAACACAGAAGCTACTCTGTAAGGAAAATCAAACTCATGTGAGAGATATTTATCTTATACTCCTTTCAGGCATGGCATGATACCTTCATGTACAATTCATTGCCACCTTGAACATTCATTAATCAAAACAAATTCAGTAAAACTAAAGCATGGTACACCCAAAAAAGAAAATCCCCAATTCCAAAATAATCAGAAAAGAATGACGAAAAAACATAGAAGCTACTTAGAACGTTCCAAAATGACAGACATATCAGAGAAACTAGACCAGAGGAAGTTAAAAAGACACCTGCAGAGAAGACAATGAGGTAATCTGGAGATGGATGTAGCTTCAACTTCACGGTAGCTTCAACTTCTGTTGTAGCTTCAACAACCATCGGTGACTTTCCTATTTCATCAAATCCCATCTGATTCCATGAATGGACAAATCAAATGGACAAGACATAAGCTAATGAATCAAATGAAAACCTGATTCAAATTTTTACCTTACGAATTTGAATGCCCCTCCTTCTGATCATTCTATATGTGTATGAATGTTGTTGCTCTCTCTCCCCATCACACAACAAATGAACAAGCATGCATACACATACAGACATATACACAAACATTCAGACATATCCAGGTGATTTTGCATGCGCTTGAAGTTTGATCAATATCTAGTATCCAGGTGGGATTTTGCATGCGCTTGGATGCATGCACTTCAACTGCCAATATTTTATCGAATACACAAATCTATGTGGAGCAAGAAACTCCAAATACAGGTGTGTGTTGAGCTAGAAATTGCAAATATAGGTGTGTGAGGTGTTGTTCAGAGTGTCAGAATGTTGGTCAAGTGTCACAAATTGTCAGAGCGGATATCCTCACCAGCCCCCTCGTTGTCGGGTCTTGGGGCATAGAAACCAAAATCAACGCCATATCCTGAAACCAATAGTAATATAATAAAATAGACAAGAGAAACGTGGTGGAAATGTTCCCGACATTGTCACATGTTGTTGCACATTAACTTGAAAGTTTCATAAAGATTAGCATCCTTACTTGTATCTAATCCTTCCATGATCAACAACAAATAAACAAAAACGTTTGTTTTATATATATAACTTTTTTTAGGTTTTATTTAAACTTTAACAATGTAAATAAGTTTGGCACATGCCAGCAATTATTTTCTTCCCAACATTCAGATTCCTTGCAGATATTCAGCATTGATTCTACTATCAAAGTTGTCTAAGGATTATAGGCATAGGCAGAAAAACTACCCACAACATTTAGGTCATCAAGATACAAAAAAATCTCACATACAATCCTACTAAAAATCCTAAAATCAACACTGTTGGACTGGCTCACATAGTTGGACGTCAAAGTAGTGCATTCAAGCTTCTTAAAAATCCAAATCCTCAGCCAACATGAATTCCCATCACCCAATTTCGATGCAAAGCAATAGGAACCTGAAAACAAACTTAGGGAAAACAACCCTATATTGTAAATATCAAGAAGGAGAACAAAAAAACAGCAGCCTGCATATCAAACAAACCTGAAGTGTGTGAAACAAAACTGAAGTGTCTTGACAGTAACAGTGAGGTCGGTTCCCAGCTTGACAGTGGCAGTACCATTCTCTTCTATCTAGCATTTGAAAACATAGCCGAACCCACCTCCACCTAGAACACTCTCTGGTCTAAAGTTCCTGGTGGCAGATTTTAGCTCATTCAATGTGAATTTCAACAACTGGGATGATATTCTTAATTGCTCCTCTAACCTGGGAGTAGTTGGAATGCTCTTTGTATTGGCAGTGCTAATCGAGGGACCTGTCTGGGAAGTTGGCAATGGTTTTCCATTATCATTGGGATTTTTGGTTTCACCTATGCATCAATGTGTCGTACAAAAAAAACCATCTATAAGTCAGCTTCTCAAGAATTCAAAAACCAAAAATTCAATTGCAATTACAATTTTAAGAACAAACCCTTTTAAATGACATAATAATCTTTAAATGACGTAATAATCTAGTAAGATTCATGAACCAAATTCAAGACAATTTAAAATAATTGCAGATCATTCAAAACAATTTAAAATATTTTCTGGTTCATCAACCAAAATGATCAAAAAAATTTAAAATATTTTCTCATCCATCAACCAAACAACCAAATTTAATTTGATACAAATGAGAATTAATGATCCCTCTATTTTCCATTTTGTTTTTGTTTTCTTTTGCTCATGGTAGGCACTCAACCAGTATGTCATTTTGTAAAATGAATTTAAAAAACATTCCTCTTCTTTCATTTCTATAAAACCATTTTAAATACATCATTTATAATTACGCTGCAAGAACAGGTTGCAACGCACACTTAAATGCCCATCGTTTTCTAAAATACAAAGTTACATAAAATACTAAATTACATGATAGTGTTGTCATGCTACAGGGTAGCAATGGTGAGTCCAACTTCCTGATCAAAGCTTGAATAGTTGCATCCTTGTATAGGGGTTTGAATTTGTGAAACAAAGAATCTAATATATAATAAAAATTCTAGGAAACTTCATGAGAAGTTACAATAACCGTGATTTTCAGAGTTACTGTGGAATTGATAATTCTGTGGCAATTCTTTGCATGATGCTATTTTGGCGGAAATGACCTTGGATCATGGCTGGTTTCTATTTTTCAACAAATTAAGAGCCCTTTCCTGTACAATGTCAATTATTTAGCCTTTAGGTGGTAGCTTTCCCAGAAAAAAAATTTAGTTCGTAATTGATCAAACAAGTTTATTAAACCCTCTCCATCCCAGCCGCGACCCCACCCAAGCCAAACCCCACCTCAGGTTTTGTCGAGATTCTTCACTGCTCTTAACAAGAAAATTATAAGCTCATTACCAAGGATGAGAGAGTCGTGAAGGCTGATAACTGGTTAAAAGTGTACTTCCAACCAAAAAAAATAAAAAGTGCTATATTTTGTTTAACATACACATTCAGACTTCAAAGGTGGTTTCCATTTTACAGGTTGGCTCATTTTTAAAACAGGAGCACAGTATTGGTGTTACAAAGAAGGAATCAAAGAAAAGGTAGTACCCTATTGAGACACTGGACTCTAATTTTCTGCTGGAGACACAAAGTAACAGTATGGACATTGATAAGAACAACACTGGATTGACAAATCCAGAACCAGAGAGAGAGGAGAACCAGCCTACTGATACACTTAAAGCCAATATCCTGCATGAGGCACACATAGAGATTAACACTCTGGATGGGGATAAGAATAACATTGCTCCATTCCATGATGAGGAACAAAATGGAAGTGAATTCAAAACTGGCATGTCTTCATTACTTTCTCAACTGGGAAGCACTGAGGGTACTGAAAGAACAAAGACTAGGGTGGGAAAGAAAATCAAGATCCTGTACACTACAAAAGAAGAAGTTTGTCAGGAGAACTTGAAACTCAGAAACTAGAAATTCCTCCTAGTAAGCTGCTCGAAACGATTAACTAAAAAAAGTAATACAATCGTATCAGCTTGGGAAGCAATTATCTTTTAAGTAGTCTTCAAGTTTAAGTATAGAGTGTGTTGCAGATTACCCTGCTAAACTCTATGTCTAGGCTTTAGAGCTGGTTAATACACCTAGGGGTACTTCTCCCTCAAGTTTTGAATTACTTGTGCCACTAGGTGATGGTTTCTATATCTCCCTCTGGTGACCCATCATTTGGGGACACAGGTAATTCAAAAGTTGAGGGGAAGTACCCCTAAGTGTATTAGCCAGCTTTAAAGCCTTGACACGGATTTCAGCTAGGTAATCTGCGACACCCCTTATACCATCACCTAGATGCAAATCGCCCTTTGGTAACCTAACACCCATAGGGAAAACCTCCATAGACCAACATTTAGATGATACAAAGCAGCTTATATCCTCCATGGATTCATAATCTAGGAAGACAACAACTACAGATTTTACCCGAGGATATCTGAAGTCAACTTTTTAGTGATTTATTTATTCATTTGCATATAGTTTTTCCACACAGAATCAAAGTCTTGATGAAATTCCATCCCTTAAATTTGATATAACACATTGTTTGAAATTCCAATTTCAGTCAGATAATTTATTCATTTAGTACAGAAAATAGAATACAAATTGGTTATTCTATTGAAGCTGGGACAATGTCCAGAGAATAAATCAGGAAAGAGGAGATGATCTTATTAATATTTTTAGCTTAAGCACTATTGAAGAATATATTGTTTATTCATTTGAATTGGCATGAAAATGAGTTTTAACTGAGTTAAAATATAAAATATATTTTTTGTCAACCCGATTTCCCATTATTCTTCTCTATTTCGTGCATCCACTTACAATTTCCCTGGACGATGCAAGGCCAAACTGGACGCCTGTCAAAGCCGCTGTGGAAACTGGGCGGCTTCTTCCATCGTGCCAGTAAACAAAGTGGCTGACTTCTTCACTCACTGGTATTCCAGTAACATCGTGCGAGTAAGCAAGCAAGCAACTGGTATTCCTCGTCTTCTAAGTCTGTAGGTGAAAAAAAGCAACCAAACAACGAAGCCAGCAGAACAGAAAAAGAAAATGAAGATTGTGTTCCACAAACAATAGAGGTGGTTGTCGCGTGGCAGTTGATATGCGCGTGACTTGAAGTGTGTTGTGGGAGGCGTTGCAATCGAATTAGCAGAGTCTCGGCACAGTGGTTTTGGTTGTTTGTAGACCATAGCTATAGCTATGTTTTATATAAAATATTGTGATGAAAGTATAAAGGATAAATGCGCCAATGAATGAATGAAAGCTCAAAGGGCTTTGGATTTTCTATACCGATGTCAAACTGTGCAGTTTCCATTAAAGAGAATATATAATAACATGGAGAATTATAATAGAATCCATAAAATATTAAACCAATTTGATGGATCTTTATTTTGGTTAATGACTTCAATGTTGGGCTTAACCACATGATTCGTAATATGAAGCATAATGATCTCATGACAGAAGCTACCATCCTTGTTGTTCATTCTTTCCCTTTCTTCCTCGACATGATCCACGACGAGAAGGCCCATGGTAAGCTCTCAAGTATGGTTGCTTGGTGATCGAGTTTGTATATATTTTGGATTTTCTTGACAGGGTTAACAAGATTAATTTACCAAGTCTATAGTAAGAATTCATTTAAAATAATGAATAAAACCAATGTTAAAAACTAGACAAAATAAGGATCAAACACAGAAACTTGCCTCCATCTGTCATTTCAAATCTGTGCATGACCTGCATGAAAAGGCCACACATGAGATGCATGTAGATAGCCACACGGCCATTGCAAGTGTACAGCTTCGAGGTTGTCAGAGTGAACTATTTTGTATTAATCAAACCAACTGCCACTGTGAATACCATTAACTCAACCTAAGCATTTTCCAATGCCACTGCTTACGTTATCACGCCGTCGGGTCTTGGGGCACAAAGAACCAAGCAAACGTCACCTGCAAAAGACCAATAGAAATTAAGTTAAATCAATATTTAAATAATTCAAAAAATAAAAATTAATCAAACTATATTAACAACATTTGAAAACTAAAAAATTTAAATATGTCTCTCGAATTAATTGACCTAACGGATTCATATATATTCCCTGTTAGGAACATAACAACAAAAAATAATAATAATAATTAAATATTTTAAATAATACCAAACCTTAGTCTAAATTTCATTGCATTTAATCAAAACTATTACAAATGTTAGAAGATTGAAAAAATTTGCCCATATCTAAATAAATTGGAGTTAGCTTTCCACCCGACCATTTGCACCGATCGGACGACCAACAATGCGTGATGTGAAAGCTCACGCGAGCGAGGTCATCCGATCGGTGCAACGGGCGGGTGGTAAGGTAACTCAAAATAAATTAATACTCATGAACTATTCATATATATCACCTCCGGTGACATAAAAATGGTTAATATATCTATACAATAACAATAAATACACTACTAATTTGCACTTATTGAAAACCAATACAACGACACAAGGGTTCTTAAAAGTCGATCAAAACATCTTGAAAGATTTAAACGTACACCAACGCTACAACTTTAAATAGATTATACAACTCTGAATGGACTATCAACAACCATGGAATTACTTTCGAAACCGTGCTCCCGATAAGTTAAAACCATGGTTTTTATCTACACTTTCAATAATTTTATGTAATTTTAATATTAAAACTACAAGATATATAATTTTCTAATATTAAAAAAATTAAAAACATACCAAATATTTACTATAAAATCCTCTTCACCCTAGAATCAGCCCACCGTCAAAGTACCACAACAAAACTTAAGGAAAATAGCCACCATCCAATCACATGGGAGAAAAATAATTTATCAATTATATGTTTTAATAAAAAAAATCCAAACTGGGCTCATACTTTGGGTGCAGAAAGAAGAAACCAAAGAGAAACTACCGAATCAGATCCTATGGAAAACGTACATGCGACATAAATAATTTACCAATAATTTATTTTAATAAAAATTAGGATATCTACATAATTTATGGTTGGATTAAGTAGTACGATGGTTAGATTATGTGGATGTAGATAGGATGGTTGAATTATGTGGATAGGTAAATGGTTAAGAGATAATTATGAAATGAAAGATACTTTGAAAATATTTTTTTTATTTTTGGTTGTTGGTAATAACTCTCGATTCATTGTATTACATAGCCAAATGCAAATATTTATACATTACAATGTGGCGGTTGAGAACCAGCCGTTTCATCTTCCTATGCATCTATTCATATTCCTATTTATTATTTATTTACAATAATCCCGACGGATTATTTTAACAATCCCCCTCTTAATCCGAAGGGGTATTCGTAAGTCCAAGCATGTTTCTGAATCTTTCAAACTTTTCTCGTCCAAGCGCTTTGGTGAAGATGTCTACAACTTGATCATTTGTGGAACAATGTCGAAGATGGACTGTCTTGGCCTCTACATGATGTCGAATCAAATGATACTTTGTGTTGATGTGTTTGGTTCGATCATGGAATCTAGGATTCTTAGCCAGCTTGATTGCAGAAGTATTGTCGACCAACAATGGAGTGGAGTTCTCTTGTTTTTCTTGCAAATCTTCAAGTATCTTCCTGAGCCATACTATTTCCTTCGTTGCTTCAGCTGGAGCCACATATTCTGCTTCTGTTGTTGAATCTGCTGGAACTAACTGTTTGCGTGATCTCCATGAAATAGCTGCTGATCCAAGACTCATAGTGTATCCAGAAGTTGATACTCCTGTCTCCTTATCGTTATCAAAATCTGAGTCTGAGTACCCAATAAGTTTGAAGTCATCCACTTTCGAGTACTTGAGTCCAACGTCTTGAGTCCCCTTCAAGTATCTTAGAACCCTCTTTGCAGCTGACCAGTGTCCTTCACAAGGTTTATGCATGAACCTTGAAAGTATGCCAACAACATAAGAAATATCTGGTCTAGTTGTTGTAAGGTAGATAAGGCTTCCTACAAGTTGTCGATACTTGGTCGCATCTTCAAATTCTTTTCCTTCGCTTGATGTGAGCTTCATTTTCCGTTCCATTGGAGTAGATATAGGATTGCAATCTGTCATGCAAAAGTTGTATAGTAGTTCTCCAACATATTTTTTCTGAGATAGGAATATGTACTTACGATGTTGAGTGACTTCAATTCCTAAGTAATAGTGGATATGTCCCATATCTGTCATTTCAAAGATCTTTTTCAAATCTTTCTTTATGGATGATATATAGCTCTCATTGTTCCCTGACATCAAAAGATCATCTACATACACCACAAGATACACAACAGATCTTCCAACTTTCTTTATAAACAGTGTTGCATCATCAAGATCAAAGTGTTCGAAATTTAACTTCAAAAGATGCTTGGTTAACTTTTCATACCATGCGGGAGGTGCTTGTTTTAGGCCATACAAGGATTTGACAAGCTTGCATACCTTTTGTTCTTTTCCTTTCACAACAAAGCCTTCTGGCTGAGACATGAAGACATTCTCTTTCAAGTCTCCATTCAAGAAAGTAGTCTTCACATCCATTTGATGAACTTTCCACCCTTTCTGAGCAGCTAAAGACAGTAAGGTACGGATGGTAGCCCATTTTGTTGTAGGAGAAAATGTTTCTTCATAGTCAATTCCTTCTTTCTGTGCATAGCCTTTTGCTACAAGCCTCGCTTTGTGCTTGTCAAGTGAGCCATCCGATTTGTATTTGTTCTTGTACACCCACTTGCAGCCAATTGGTTTGGTTCCAACTGGAGGGTCAACTAGT
>LPNX010199060.1:285814-367826 GCA_001517045.1 Pseudotsuga menziesii | reverse complement strand
ACAAATCAGAATGCACTAGTTCTAATTTCCTACTTGCTCTGAAATTAGATTCATGGAATGGCAGCTTACTATGTTTCCCTAATATACATGCATCACATTTGATCTTCTCTTTAGGAATGGTGGGCAAGCCAAATATACCATTCTTTCTCAACAAACGAAGACTGTTATAATTTAGATGACCAAATCTTGCATGCCATAATGAGCTAGATGACATATTACCTTCTCCATGCTGAGAGAGGTAGGCATAGTTCTGAAATCTTGCGGATGAATCCTTGAGCTTCACCAGCTTTCCATCTTCGTATCCAGTCATGATGACTTGGTTGTCAAAGGACTTTCTTATTTCAACGATTCCATCAAACATGTGAATGGAATGG
Source organism: Pseudotsuga menziesii (assembly GCA_001517045.1). Taxonomy (NCBI): domain Eukaryota; kingdom Viridiplantae; phylum Streptophyta; class Pinopsida; order Pinales; family Pinaceae; genus Pseudotsuga; species Pseudotsuga menziesii. Next base: position 367,452 of record LPNX010199060.1, on the reverse strand, counting down.
CCTTGCTGTCGAATCTCCACCAAGGACAGCAGGCTTCTCTACAACTCTGGAAGATAGAAAACGTTCTTCAATAAGAAATCAGGGAATCCAGGCATCTTTAGTCGAATGGTGCCCATTCCCTTTGGTTTAATACTTGACTTATCTGCAAAGTAAACTATGCCATCTATTGATTCATTAAGTTCTTCAAAACAGTCTTTTCTAAATGTCATGTGTGATGTTGCACCAGTATCAAGCAGCGAACAATCTTTGTAAGATGAAAGAGAATTCATTTCATTAAATCCAAGATTACAATGTGCAACAATACAAGAATCAGAAACTTTACTAGCATCTTGGTCATCTGTCTTCTGGTTATGCTTGTCTTTGATGGAGTCCCATGAAGCCCAACACTGATCTGATGTGTGCCCAGTCTTTCCGCAACGCATGCACTGCAAATCTGATCTTTTGGTGAAGTTATTTCTGCCCCCTCTGCCTCTGAAGTTTCTTCTTCTTCTGCCTCTCTCTTTGCCTGAGAGAGTGACACCAACTACAGATGCTGTAGATTGCATCTTTTACAATTGTTAGTGTAATTTACAACAATGAACTTGATATGACAGGTAGAAATAGAAAAAAATAATAACCTTGCAGGTCTACAGTCTCTGCCAAGGTGATTTACAATCTCAACTTCAGGTTTTAAATTGATACAATGACAGTATTGCAGCTTCAATTTGCAGCAATTTCAGGGAGAAGAAATTCAGTACCAATAGCCTTCAGGATCTTTATGCAATTGGTAAATTCAACCTTTGCAGACAGTTGAAGGATGTCCCAGCAATGTTCCAGGGTTAAATTCAAAATCGCAGCATCAAATTCATAGCAGTGGCAACTCATCAAACATCATGGCTCATACAACAATCTCAAGCTCATACAACAGCCTCATCATTCATGACTTATACACAGCATTCACGGCTTCTTTCACTCTCCACAAATGAACATGTTTACAGAATTTATGCACAAAAATTAGGGCAAAATTAGGTTTTGTGTAGCTCAACGATCACAAACAATTACAGCTCCAACAGTTTACCTTCACGCAGTATTCTTGGATCGCAGTTCTGTTGGGATGATGGAGGCCACAGCTCTCCAAATGTGGTGGAGCTCTTCAAATGGAGGTCGCAACGCTTTTAAATGGAGGCCGCAACTCTTTTGTATCGTGCAGTCAATGCCAACATTATTGCAGCTTTATCTTCACGTTGGGAATGGCGTGAATCTTTAGCTATACGTTCTCCACCAGCAATCTCCAGTTATCATTCTTCAAAGAACTCGCAGGATCAAAAGGACTCGCAGGATCAATCTCGTACACCATCAAAAGAATAATCTTTTTTGCATAACCTTCAGTCTCCAAGCAACAATATATTGAGAGCCTCAAATCGCAACAGCCTTCTCGCAGGTTTCACAAGACAGATATCAACGCAGAAATCAACGCAGTCTTCACAAAAAAAATCAGTCAGAACGGTGCGCAATCTTCACAAAGAAATCAGTCAGAACGCACGTAGTATATCATTCTAGGGTTTGTGCATTCCCAAAACATCATCTCCAACGCATGATGCAGTCTTCAAGTCGCAGGAAGCTAGCTCAACGCAGCATGTATGCAGTCTTCTCCATGCAGGTTCTTAAAATCGTTCTACCTCCACGAGTTTTAACAATATTTCAACATAGCAAGCATTTCATATCATTCAGCATATATATATTGAAACTCACGGGCTTCTTCAAAACGCAGGCTGCTCCATCAAGACGCAGTCTCTCCACGAGCAGGTTCTCCACGAGCAGTTCAACTCCTCCACGCAACAGAAGCAGCATACAGCTCAGTCTTCAATGGGTTTTCAGCAGTCTGCGTGTACAAGTATCAGTGCGCCGTATCCTCTGAAGATGATGAGAACAAAGGAGAAGAAACGTTTGGAGGAAATGGGCCACTTTGGAAGAGATCCACGCTGGTCTTCACTCAACAGTCTCCAACGAGCTTAATCTTTAAGATAGAAATTGCAATTGCAATTTATATCTCACATTTGCTATGTACAACGACTCAAACAGCTTGAAAACACTGGGGTTTCAAACATTTTCTTCCGCAATCTTCAACAAGAAGTTTCTCGTTCCAACTGGGAGACCTGTCATCCTCTTTTTGGAGACATGCATACAATCAACGCATTATTTATCGATACACACAGTCTACGCATTATATATCAATACACACAGTCCACGCATTATATATCAATGCAGTATCTCTCCAACGCATCTAATTTCAGTACAGAACTACATCATATCGGCGTCCATGCCAGATACCAATCCTTCAACGCAGGCAGCAGATATACTCAACGGAAGTTAGGGTTCAGGCTCAGCGCTGTTACAACATTCCTCTAGAATTAGGGTTTATGATACCACTGATAGGTATCACACAGAATTATTGGCGCCCACGCAGAATAATACAGATACAAAACGCTGGTAGGGATTAGGGTTTCCTCTACACAATCGCAGTACACAAAACTTAGTCGTGAAGGGATTGTAACACATGCAATGCATGCACTGGCAGGAGGGAAGAGCTGAGGGCAGACTGGCAAGCATACAGGCTGCCAGGACTGAAATTTTAACTGCAAGAGTTATGGCAGGAACCTGCTCTGATACCACTTGTTGGTAATAACTCCTGATTCATTGTATTACATAGCCAAATGCAAATATTTATACATTACAATGTGGCGGTTGAGAACCAGCCGTTTCATCTTCCTATGCATCTATTCATATTCCTATTTATTATTTATTTACAATAATCCCGACGGATTATTCTAACATTGGTAATCTTCTAGTTAAACTGGTTTAAGTGTGAGCTATCCATATCTAACTACATGTTATCACCAACATTCTTCATTTATCTATTTATCAAGTATCATTTATTTTTTATATTCTTTTTTCTTTTTATATCACATTTTCTAATTAAAATGAACTATTGGTTATCCATTTATCACCTATGAGTTCTCCATGCATTGTTACAAGTTATCCATTCAATATTCCATGTTTTATAATTGTTTATTTGGAATTTTGATATATTACCATACAATCAATTTTGACAGTAAACTTATCTTATCATTGTCATTAGATAAAAATACATCAGCATAAAAAACAAATTTACCAAATTATGGAGAAAAAACAAATTTACCAATAATTTGCTTTATAATTTATTTAAAAATTCAGAAGGAAATTTTGTTTGAAGGCAAAATTTGTTTTCTGTATAGTCAAAGTAATACCCAGCGGTTAATATTTGTATCTAGTCCTGATAGTATCTAAATTGCTGTTTTTTTCTATCTAATAGGCAAGGAGTAGATTTAATAGTTCTCTGTTTTTTGTTTATTGAATAGGAAATTAGCAATTTCTAATTATTAATAGTATGCAATATTTCATTTAATGCGAAAGCAAAACTGTTGTGTGCCTCAACTCATTTAATAATACAAAACTGTTATAAATAGTGGATCTCAATTAACTTGACTTGAGATTTAAGTGTTGTATCAGCTCGCATAAATAAACAACCTTAAATAAACTACAGCTGGCTACATAATTTTAGCCTATCAATAACCTTTAATACGCAACTCCAGCCATTATGACGTATACAATCTGCCAGCCTCCTTTACTTTCTGCACATGAGAAGAGTAGAATAGTCGTTAACTTGCAATGAAATCTCATTATAGTAATAAAGTTATTCGCAGCGCACACGACAAGATTATATATTTATTCAAATCTCAACATAACAATATTGCACTGCAATTGCAATCCTAGCAGTGATGAGTCTGATGACATTATTGACCATACATATTAGACGAGTAGAGAAGTTGAGGTAGAACGAAATCAGATTACTCAGAACACACAGGGATGCAACAGTACTACATTACTTGACTAAATCTCATCATACAATTACTTGGGGAACTAAATATATTTATGTATCATATAAATATGGCGGACGTAGACCGTGCATTATTTATTACATCACATAGACCACGAATGCTGAGTTCCCCTTGGTTTTAGCGTCACCCAGAGCCCGTTCTTGATAAGCATAGTTAACCCTCCTACCTTATATTTCACTTGTTCGCCTTCATTAACCAGTCTCACCCTGTAACCATATAAGATCGATGCTACTATGTGCTTCATCTGCAAATATGCAACATCTCTTCCCAAGCACATTCGAGGGCCTCCGTGGAAAACGGGATATTTGTAAACAGACTGGTTCACAAATGTGCCCACGTCATTAAGCCATCGCTCTGGTTTGAATTCCATGCAGTCCGGGCCCCAGATGCTTTCCATTCGTCCCATGGCGTAAGTAATGTAAACAATGGCAGTCCCCTTCTTCATAGGCGTCCCATCAGGCAAGACCTCGTCCTCTATCGCCTCCTTTCTGCCCAATGGCACAGGCGGGTAAAGTCTCATTGTCTCGGATAGGCATGCATGCAGATAATGCATTTCTTTCAGTTCCTCCCTGCTCAAACAAAGTGGATCACCGGGCTTCACATAATTAGCTGCCGATCTCTTCTTTAAAATGCGGTGGATCTCTTCCAAAATCTTTTCTTCAACACGGGGATGTTGAAGAAGCACCCAAAAGAACCAGGAAAGACCCACGGCTGTTGTGTCGCTCCCTGCAAGAATGAAGCTCAGACAAATGCCTCGTAAGAAGCTGTCGGAATACGGTTCTCCTTTATTGTCTCGAGATTTCATAAAAATAGACAATAAATCTGCATGCAGGCTATCCGACATGGCATTTTGTTGATCCACATCCTGCAATTCCTTCCTTCTAGATGAAACGATCTCCATGACAAAGTGGTCGATGGTCTTGAGAGCAGACTGAAGTTTGACATCGCTCCCCAAACCCAAGCAGCCCATGATCTTTCTAAACAATATAGGCGTCATAAATCGACTATACGATGCTTCAATAGCGTCTTCGAATGCTTTGACAAAAGGAATGGGGGGGAGAGAGAGAGCTAAACACCCCACTTCCACTCCAAACGCAATTTTGCAGATGTTGTCAAACGTGAAACGAAATAATATGTCTTGAAGATCGATCGCGCTTCCCTTGGAATTTGTGTCATCCAGAACAGGGATGAGATTTTGGCGGAAGGAGACTTGTATGGACTTCAACACATAGGTGAGACTAGATGCTGAGTTAAACTCTACTACAGATGCCTTCCTTTGGTGAATCCATAATTCTCCATCGACGTTAAACAATCCATCACCGAAAACATCTGTAAACGCGCTCCTGAAACCGGGACCCTTTGGGAAACTTGAAAACTTAGTTGTAAGAATATACTCGACGTTGACTGGATCACTGGTAACGACAGTGAGATGCGGAAGGCCTTTCACCACAAAAGTTCCCCCGCATTGGATAAGGATTCGTGAAATGGAATCGTATAGATGGTTGAAATGTAAGAACAACGACGGGAGCATCCCTACGAAAGGCCATTCTGGAGGGACTCCGCTCTTCGTATTTCTGTTGAGAAATAGAGCATAGCATGCGAAGGCCACGAAGCTCACGATCAAGAAGACAGGGAAGATATCCATTCCCAGTCCCAGCCTATTATGAGGAAGCAGCAGCAGCAAACCACGGTACACGGGTGACGGGAGGGAGGCATGCCAAAAGGAAGAAAATTCCATTTATACTTAAAGGGTAAGAGCTATCCATTAAATGCAGCTCAATGGATAGCTCTTGCCTACTTAAAGACACAGGCATAACTATTCCAACAATAGAATGGCCGGATCATGATTGCACTACATAACTAACTTGATTGATTGCGCATAAATAAGAGATCATGCCAAATGTTACAGTAGGCAACGTGGACGCAAGCCCATCCATTCCTTAAAAGGTTTGGTATTTGGTGACCGTAATATTTTGATAAATATTTATGTTATATAATCTTTTATTTTTTAAATATAATGATATAAAATTAAGTAATACAACGTGGACACAAATCCATCCATTCCATATTATTTGTCGTGACTGAAAGTTTGATATATGTCACTGAAAGTTTAAATATTAGCACGGTCTTGTTATTAAAAGTAATCGTACAAAGATTCAGAGATGTTTCCAATTGATATTGATACAATTGATGTAGGTTTAAAAGGAAAAGAAAAAGCGAAAGGGAAAAAGAGAGGTGCTGGTGAATACCTGCTAGAGGAAACCATGAACGAATGGTAGCATCTCCAAAATCAAAATCTTTAAGGAAAGAATCATTGAGAACAATAAACTGGTAGCGTGTTCAAAGGAGGATACATTTCCTGGAAGGATTTCAGGTTAAACAAAAACAACACCAAGCTACCGAGGGTTTGATATTTACAGAGTCGACTAGCAGAACTCCATAGCCAGTCGAACTAGGGAAAAAAAGAAATATGCTTGGTAAATGATGTTGGATTGGGTAAAAGTAGAGTCGCGGGGAAAACTCCATAGCCAATTGTCAACCTTTATGATACTAGGGTCAACTTCTTACCATTGAAATGTAAGAAATTTGGATTAATATCGTTCCAAAACCATAATGATCATTTTATACAATGCAAACAAGATATTATCCGAGTTTGGCGGAACAAGATATTATCTTGCTTAAACTCTCTCTCATAATTGTCTAGAGATATAAGAGTTATATACTCAAAACATAACCTTCAGGTGGTGAGCTTTGGGTTTAAGTTGTGTTACATTCCATTATGTAGTAGAGCTAAGGGTTTAAGTTGCGTTACATTTCATTATGTAGTATTAAAACTTAAGACCTATGAACTTTTATTTTAAAAAAATAAAAATAAAAATTGTATGTAAAATTTGTTATGTTTATTAAGTTTGTTACACTTAACCTCTAAAAACAAAGAATGGAAATAATTAATATATGTGTATTTTCAATGCTTTTATCATTATATAAATCGTAAATAACTAATAAAAAAATTTCGATGTTATAAAAAAACTTTATGAATAAAGAGTAATGTATTTATTTTAAGCCTTAGATTTTCCAATGATATTTGGTAGGGATTATTCATAAATAGGTTTAGCACCTTCAAATACCCTCATAAAATCTAAATTATACAATTTTCATAGCTAATATATGTGATTTTAAGATTTTACAGATTTCCAATAGAACTAGAAAAAATATACTTGAAAAATGTTGAAAACTTAAATTATTAAAATACACCATTAATAAAGTAAACTAACACATTAATAAAATTAAAGTAGTTGTTGCTAATAACTAGTGAGTGGGTAGGCACATCTTCAAAATAATAATAAATTAATATTCTACAATTAATTATTATACTATTAAACTTTTATTACCAATAGTAATTATTAATTAATATTTTAATCAATTATAATATAATAATTATTTATTTATTTAAATAAGATCATGAAATAAATACTATTAATTATAATCAAATAGAAATGTAAATACATTATTAATTATTAATTAAGGTGTTACAATAATATTGTGTTGTATCATAATGGGTAGGCTACATAATCATTAGATTAATTTTTAGATTGTGATAAGTATAATCATGAGCATCTAATTAATTTTCAATTCATAGTTAATATTTGACTTGAGTGTTTAATTAATATAAAAATGTTTTTTCAATTGAGTAATGATTAATATTATATTAAATCAAAATTATATATATATATATATATATATAGTGGTGAGATACTTGGCTTTAAAATTTTCAATGAAAATGAAATGGTTACCTTGAGCAGAAGAACAAGTTTTGAAGACAATTACAAGGATATCATCCTTGTAATACATAATTGAATATTATTAAAAATCAAAGTAACTAATACATGAAAACATTCACTCTATATTCAAATCTTTCAAACATTCACTCTATAGTCAAGTCTTTCAATGCTCTCACTTACGATTAAATGAAATCGATGCATTTTACCAAATCAATAGGTCCTTGTTGGCCCATTTTCCATGCACATGAGTATACACAAAGGATTTTGACTTTAAAATTTGCAGGTGATTGAAAAAGGTTCTCAATCAACAATCCTCTGTATCAAGATCTTCAAAATTCTAGCAAGTCTCTTGCAATCTTCAATACCACGACATGGCTCTTTGTTCACAAGAGGTGGAAAAAATAGTTATTATTGTTCATGCTTTCTATTATAATAAGATTATTGTATACAATTTCTCGTTGTTTCTTTACATGAACAAAATATTAGCCCAAAGGCTTGTGCTGGTTTTTATTTATGTTTTAGCAATATAGATTCATCTTAATTCTGAATCTAGAAAGAATTGAGACAAATCAATTGTAATAAGATTGTTGCACGTAATATCTCATTGCTTCTTTATATGAGCAAAATACTAGGACAAAGGCTTGTGTCGTTTTTTATTTATGTTTTACCAGTATAGATTCATCTTAAATCCTAATCTAGCAAGAATCAAGACAGAATCCTTTAGGTACGAAATTTTCATCAAATTTTGCACTTAAGTTTCCACTTCAATGGATTTGATCCCTCTATAAAAAAAATTATTTACTCAATATTATATAATTTTATGAAAGTGCCATGTATAAGCATCACTTTTATGTGCTAGGTTAAGTATGACATTATAAAAATTGATGCACTTACTAATTTTATTACAGGTTTGTTGTAACATATTAGGGTTTCATTGAAGCAACAAAAGGTTGGTACAAAGGAAGATTCCCTCAAGATCACAATCAAACTAGAAGTGACTCTAGCTAGGAGGTGAAGCATCACTAAGAATGGTGCAGGTTCAGACATAGCTCATTGATTTGACTGTGCAATTGCAACAATTGTCTACTAGTAAGGAAGTAAGAAAATGCCTATTGTGTAGTTTCTATAGAATATAAGGCCATCACAAGAATGGGTGCCACACACTAAATAATTATCTGGGTTATGAAGCGCCTAGTCCTTTCCCTGCAACACCTAATTTTGAGTAGTGTGATATTTGTCATGTATGGGGACACTCACCACCCAATTTCCCAATGTTGTTTAAGTATCAAATATATGCATATACACCATTCTGTGGCTTGTGTAGGTCAGTTTGACATGATGTGAATAACCGTCGCACTCTACATCTAAAGGATAATATAATATATGTCTACCAAATTCAAGGCATTGAATAAAATAAGGCACTTGGATCCAGGATGATGACAGGGAGTAGCACGCAGTGAGTTCCAAGGCTGAGGAAGAGGCTAGGGTGGTGGTTGAAGACAAGTAATTTGTTTTAATTATGGTGAGCTAGGAACTTGACAAGATTCTCTATGACTCTATGCACACTATGCACATATTGTCATAGCGTAGAACATGCGACAGAAGATTGCCTAAACATAGTGAAGAAATGGGAAGAAAAAAGAGGTTTCTATAACATGGTGACTATAGAACCAACAAGAAATAATAATGGAAAAGATCCGGCACAAGTGAACATAGTTACCCAAGGAGGTGCTTTGACAGGTGAATATCTATTTGAAGAATCCAGTACAACCACGCCAGTTGAGCAAACAATAAGAAAAGGTGTGCAACCTCCACCTAATTTTCATGCAAAGGACCATCTATAGATCCTATGCAAGGCACCAAGAGTAGTCGAGGAGGATTCCTAGCGGGAGGAAGATATGCTTCAAGATAGGATGCACAAAAAAGATCAACTGTATAGGTTGCATGAAGAAGAAGATCACAAAAGAATATTGCGCGAGGAAGAATCACTGTGTAGTATGCACGCTGATGAGCAAGTGCAGGCCGCACAATGTGAGTCCACACAATGCAAAGAAAAATAGCCTAAAAAGATGTACAAGAGATACCAAGAAGATCCAGTAAGTACCTTTTTGCATAGTTGTGTCAATCAATTGAATGATTCACATGTTGCTAATAAAGTAGAAAAGATGCTTGCAAAATTACTAGTGTGTAATGAATCCAAAGAACCCATCTTGGCATCTCTTCCCGAAAGGAACCCATGTAGGGTCGGAAGGAAAAGAAGAACAAGGAAGGAGTTCATGAGTTTATGTTGTCTCTAAATTTGGGAGGATTTGAAATGTAATGTTGGATTTTGGGGTAGATGTGAGTATTCTTCCTAAAAAGACATGGGATTTGATGGGTAAGCCAAAGCTAGTTTTGTTTTCCATACAACTAAGATTAGAAAACTAGTACAAAGTGTTCCCCATTGGAAGGATAACCGATGTAGAAGTGAATGTGGATGGTGTAAAAATAGTAGAAGAGTTTGAAGTGATTGAGATCTAGTAAGATGTTGATCCCTGCCCAACCCTGTAGGGGATTGACTAAGCATTCGAGAATAATGTTATTTTGAACTTGAAGGAAAGACACATGTCCTTTGAGTCAAAGGAACTGCGTGTCATCACTCCGTTGGATTCTATAGAGGGAGAATGATATAAGTATATATATATAGTTTGGGATGACCTTAGCCGTGTGGAGATAAATAACATATACAATGACACTGCTGGGAAAAAGATTATATAATCCCCATAGTCGATGGAGAGATCAGTCAGTATATTGTCTATTCATTTGATACAGACTCGCGAGATGCAATAAACCAATGGAAGAACCAGATGTATGAAGCATCCACCAAGGGGTGTGCGCACATTACAAACTCTGTGCGTTGGGTTGGGTCAGCGCTGCACGATCCACCAATGTTCGATGGAATATAGAAGTTAGATGTTTTCCTTGAGAAGATGAAGGCCTAAGTTATGGTGGATTGACAGGTAGAAGCGATGGATGCCATCACCCGAGGAATGCTTGCGCGATGGTGGAAGGCACTTAGGTAATAATTGTGCAGTTGGGAAGCTGTTAAGGACTATATCATAGTGAGGTTCTAGTCTACTTCAAACTTGGAGATATTTAATAGATTCAAAGGAACTGAGGATCCCATAGAACACATAGAACACCTAGATTTCTGTCAACAGTGATAGGAGATGACGAGTGTACCGTATAGCCAATGTGTGCACAAATTCTACCATACCTTGGATATCATACAATGTAGTTGATGTGTTCAACATGAAAAAAAGGCATACTAAGAGTTGGGAGAAATTTTGTACCGAATTGACTGCCACATTTCGATTTAGTTCTAGAGATTCAAACCTGGCCAAAGTTCTCCATCACATGTAATAGTTTATCTTTGCAGAATGACCACAGTAGGATCTGATGCAAAGGATCATCTTCTCTTATCACAAGGGCTTGGCATGACTGAACAAACCAATATACTGTTGGAAATTGGATAGTAAGGAACCCGATGGTGAAGAGGATCCATGTAGTATACAGATCAAGGAAACTGTTGGAGAATGCGTCGTGCAGGATGATCAATCTTCCAACACTGTGCCAGAGTTCAGAGAATCTCTTAGGACAAAGAAGCATAACATTGGAACTAAGGAGGAGCCCAATTTCACCATAATAGGAGACTACTTGGACGAGGAGACAGTCATCGAGGTAGTTGATCTACTTAAAGAGTATGAATATTTGTTTCCTCACAGCTTCTTAGAGATGAAGGGGATTATAGGGGTTCTCGAAGAAATGAATTTCCAGTTAAAGGAGGGGGAGAAACCACTTCAAATAAGGCCATATAGTATGAACCCTCGTTATAAGGAAAAAGTGTGCAAACATCTAGACTATATACTAGATGCAGGGATTATATTCCCAATCGAAGAATCAGAATCGATTAGTCGGATGGTGGTCCATGATAAGAAGATAGGATAAATACGCATCTATGTCGATCTGCAGAACCTAAATGTAGCAAGTATACATGACCCATTCCCTAAACCTTTCACATATGAGATGTTAGAGAACGTAGGGGGCCACGAAGCCTATTCATTCAATGATGGATTATTTGGTTAACATCATGTGCGTATAGTTGAAGAAAACCACTTTTACGACTGAGTGGGGCTCTTTTTCCTGTAATGCCATGCCTTTTGGATTGAAGAACGCTCCAGTTGAGTTATTGAAGCTAGTTATAGCAGCATTTAAGGAATTCATGCATAAGTTTTTGGAAGTCTACCTATATGACTGGACGATCTTCAATTTATTGAAGGATCATCTATAGGTCTTGTGACCCATGTTCTACCTTTGATGGTAGATGCAGATCTCTCTCAATATGAAAAAGTGAATTTTTTGTACACCATTTGGAGTTATGTTCGGACATGTTGTGTGCAAAGAAGGCTTCTTAGTTGACCTGGTGAAGATTGCAGATATAGTCAATCTGTCGACCCCAACACATGTGAATGGTCTGCGCCGACGTTAGGACATATTGGTTAGTATAGAAAGTTTATCATAAATTACGCTAGCATAATAGTGCCTTGCAAAAGAGACCATACATCTACTGATTATTGAAGGCCTCACCTAGTTCCCAAGTGGAAATTTATTGATTTCCTTTGAGATCAAGAATGATCACCCCTGCACTGTTTCCTTGGAATTTGTCACAAATTTAACAACAATAACCAGAGAGGCTATTATCATGCTCTTAAATAAATTGATAAAGCAACCGATTCCTCTTACATATGAAAATGAAGTAGAAATGAATATCGTAAATTTCTATATATAGAATGAGTAGCATGCTATTTCTACCCAAAAAGAGATAATAAAATGTAAAAAATATGAATTTGTTCTTTCTCAATTTTGGTATTAGAAAGATAATTCGTTTCATGTTGATGTTCCACATAACACTATTTACTAAATAAATAAATAAGTTCTAATAAAGAGTGTGTTACATTCCCTTCATCATGAAATGATGAAATCAAGAGAGAAACTAATTTATAGTAATAGCCCAAGCTACCAAGGAATTGGATCATAAGAATGGTAGGTATAAATCTTATTTTATAAAACCATTCACCATCATGATATAGTTTGTATTTAACTTGTTTTTAACACTTCAAACATATCACTTTGTAGAACTTCCAAGATGAATGTATTGAGAAAGGACAACTTGAAAGGTAAGTTGATTTTGTTGTGATATTAGATCATTGATGGAAAAAAACTAGTGTCTAGTTTTTTAAGTTTATATAAATGGTTCATGACATGGATGAAGTAGAATTGAAAACTGTAGAAAAAGAAAATAATGGATTAATATGTTTGGTCATAAAAGTTTATTTTCATGTTCATGTAAATTATTTTGTATATTTATTACTTTATGTGAAAAGAAAAAGAAATATATAAAAAAGAAGAGAGGAATATATGTATGTATGTATATTATGTTAAAAATAAAAATTAATTCTATATAAAATACATAATTACTTAAAACTTAAATTTCTAATTATTATTAAGATTTTCTTTTTAATGATTTTCTAAATATGGTGGTGATGATAGTGATGATGATGGTGGTGGTGGTGGTGGTGGTGGTTAACATCCATTGAGACCAGAATTGGTCTATTGGAACTAAAGAAACCAATTAATTGGTTTGTTTTAAAATTGTATTTCTATGCTCAAAGAGCTTGGTGAGAAGCGTCCCGAGCTCACTATCATTTTGACAAGTTAAAAGGCTAGGAAGGTTGGTATTGCAACAAATATTATGAAACTGAGATCTAATGTGGGTGTACGCAGGGCACTCCAAGAGGAAGTGATTTTCATCTTCAATGTTCCTATTCTCATAGAGGCGACATATCCTTTCCACCCATGGTGTTTTAGGAATAGTCCAACGACCTGTTTCACTATGGAGCTCATGAGAGTGCATTCTTATCTTGGCTATATTGGTTTTTTTCTTTGAACTGGTTGAAACAAAGATATACTTTTGATCTTCTAGAGTAGGTTGATGACCTCCTTATAATATCTTAATTTTCTTTTAGCCTTTAAATCTTTCTCACACCACAGTTTCTCTTTAAACTTAGAAGTAACAATATTTTTGATGTTATTAATATTTTGCAACGCAATTTTTTCATCGATCTCCCAGTGGTTTAACCAGGCCTTGGTATCTTTATACCAACCTCGCTTGAGCCTTAGGTGGTTTTGGCTGGAATTAAAAGCTAGTTTAGGAATTCTATGGTCTCCCATGTTATTGATTTTGTGCTTGTACAACAGGAGCCTAGTCATAGCTAGGCTCTCTATAGGGGAAATACCCACTTCTATAAGGAGAATAGGATAAGGTGTATTTCTTTTAATTTTGAGGTTATACGTTATAAAACGCTTATGGATTTATGGATTTGCTCAATCTTTCTCCAAGATTCTCTAGAGATGTTGCAACCCCAAACCTCACACCCATATAAGATAACAGGAGTGACTAAAGTTTCAAAGAGGAGCTTCTTTTTATCCCACATCACAAGGTTTGATGCTTTACAATTATTTTCAAGACCAAAGTAAGCTTTCCACCCTCCATTAATCCTTTTCTCAATGCTATAGTTCCAATTGAGCTTGTGATGAATATCAATTCCTAGGTATTTGTAAGAAGACACTTCCTCCAAGTTTCTATTGTCATATACAAAATTAGCGTAAGTGGACTTCTTGGATTTGATAATCATAACTTTTGTTTTGTCAATGTTGACAGTCATACCCATGGTAGAGCAGAAATCCTTAAGAAATCGTAGTTGCTTATCAAGATCAGATGGACACCTTGCTAGAAGAACAATATCATCAGCATAGAGAAGAAGGATGATGACTATTCCAGCTAAGAACGTGCCCGCACAGCCTGCTTCTTCTAAACAACCTTCTAGCTTATCGATGTAAATTCCAAAAAGGATAGGGGAGAGGGGGCAACCTTGTTTAACTCAGATATTACATTTAATATCTCTCGACCACCCCTCGAGAGATATAGTTATACTAAAATATAACTATACTTAAATATAACTATAGATGGCAATGACTAAAAAGAAGTTTATAATAAAAATAGAAAAGATTATCAAAATAATGAAGGCTGTGAATATTCTACTATGATTATGAATCACAATTCAAATACAAATGATCATGCTTATGTGGAAATGGTAAGAGAGAGAAAAAAGTAATTTTATATGTTTAAATCAATATTTTTTAAAATTTACTATGATTTGAATCACAATTCAAATATAAATGATCATGATTATGTGGAAATGCATGTGGAAATGGTAAGAGAGAAAAAAGTAATTTTATATGTTTAAATCGATATTTTTAAAAATTTGAATATGGTAAATTCTTAATAAATATAAATTATTAATAGATATAAATCATAAATTTTATAAATTAATATTTTTATTTCTTAATAGTAAATTAAATAAAAATGAAAACCCAATAATAATAATTATAATTTTATGAAAAACCAAAACAAAGAAATAAAAAAAAACAAAAAAGTATAAGAGATATTTTACTATAATAACATTCTTCATTATATTTTATTATAATAATAAATTTTATATCCATTTATTAATATATATTATTAATAACAAGAACCATTACTTAAATATTTCAATCTAACACGGAACTCAAATGAACATGCCATCCAATTAGCTAGAATGTGCTTCATAAAAATCACCATTGCCAAATGAGTGGGGAAGATTTATTTATGAAATTTATTGAATCATACAAAATTGAGAAGATAATAAATTTTATATAAATTTATATAAATTTATTGAAACATACAAAATGTTGAAGAAAATTAACTTTATATAACTTAATGATATTGTTTTAATTATAATAAAGATAAATATGTAAAATATTTTTTAACAAATTACATAAGTTAAGTTTAACGATAATTTTTTTCTAATTATATACAAAATTAGTTGGTTAATAAAAATTTATGGAGACATAATGGTATGAAGAAAGAATAATTATAAATATTAAATAAAAAAATTGTTTGTTTTTATTAAATTTTAATTTTTTTACATATTTTTAATATAATTTAAAAAACTAATAAATTATTTTAATTTTAATTTATGTTCAATTTTATTTTAATAAATTATTTTAATTTTAAATTATGTTCAATTTAATTTTAATATAATATTTTAAAGATTTATAACTTAAATTAATAATAGAATTTAAGATATTACTTATAAATTATTTTTTATCAAAGTTTTTATGGATAATGTGATTAGATGTTACACTATGAAAAAAGACTATCCATATGTCATTTGAAAATGAGAATAACTTTATACATATATTGTCATTTGAAAATGAGAATAACCTTATGCATTTTCTTAATAAAATAGATTTAGAATATATGATTAGTGGGTTTTTTCCATAGACATTTTTTATGATGGTGAATTAAATATTTAATAGATTTGGAAAAACAATATATCATAAATATAAATATGTAATTTGAAATGGTTAATTATATAAATTTTATTTTTAAAAAATTAATTACTTATTTTATTGTTTATTTGTTATAATACTTTTTTAAATTTATTGATTTTTATTTATTCTTTATTTATTATTGTTATGTATTAATCATGTTTAATAACATTTTGTTTTAATTACTTATTTATTACCAATAATTGAATAATTTATATATAAATAATTATAAATATAACAAACATACCAATAAGTAAAAAATATTAACTCCATAAATTATTTATTACAACCAATGTGTAAAATAATTACAATAAATAAATAAAGAAAACATCCACGCCACTTAATCATATCCACTCCCACCCATTTCATTCATAAAATGTCAATGGTGTGACAATGAAAATATAATAATAGTTAGTCATCAAAGTTGTTGGATAGGTTTGTCACATCGTTTTCATCTTTAAAATCTTTAAATTAAAGATAGCGAGCAACTCACATGATTAATCACATAATCATAACGAGCAGTCCGCGTCCACACATTCCATAAAATTCGTTGGTGTGATAGTTAGTCATCAAAGTTATTCGATATGTTTATCACATCGATTTCATCTTTTTTAAAACAAAAAAAATTATTTTTTAATATTCTATTGAATCAAAGGTAATTTGTTACATCATCTAGTCGACATGACTAATCAAGTAGATCTAACCACAATCCAGGAAACAACATCAACAAAAATCTAGCGGGGGGAACATATTCTGAGCCAGCTATTGTCCCCACTTGGGCTTAAGGTACCGAAAGAGTTCCTCTCATAATACAATCTGCAACTAAGATCAACCATGAATGTCTCAAAAGAAGATAATATGAGCCTTGAGGCATTATCCAAGACAGGCTTGAGTCCTCTCAAAATTACCAGGGATAAGCTCAATGAAACATATTCTGCAAAAATCATAGCACACCCAGGGGCCTAACTATAACAAAAAATAGACCTTAATCACATCAGAGCAAACTCTCAAAACAACTGAAGATTAACTTCCCCGTATATATCACCTTTACAAAATTCCGTAAAGGTAAGATGGTCAGGAGCCATAAGCAGCCCCTCCTTGGATAATGAATCAGACCTCATATTATATTCCTTATAAACATGGCTGAAATCCACTGAAGTGAACGAAGAAACAGTTTTTTGGTGTTGTTGGACCAAGCTTCTAGGTTCACTATAGCAAGAGTGGATTCTTCCTTTGCCCAATTTATAATCACAGAGGAATCGCCAAAGATATGTAGATATGGAAATCCAATATCTTGGGCAATGGAAAGTAAATCCCAAAGTGCCAATAGCTTGGCTCTCATATTAGTGCTGAGACCGCAACCTAATTTCATTTCAATGTAATGTTGTTCATTAATCCAGATACATACACCCGCCCCACCTTTAGAATCCGTTGCAGCTCCATCAAAGAAATCCATGGGAAAGTGTTTTAATGGAGGATCCCCAATATTCTTGGCTTTAGGCCTTTTTACTTAGGTCACCTAATGAGATGAGTCTTCGTATATAATCTTATGACAGAGGCTGGGGATGTTTGGCTCTTTGTTCTAAAAAAATGAGGTTGTTCCTGGTCTTCCAAAGATTCCAGATGAAAAAAATAGGAAAATATGAGAGCTTCCTATCCTTTTCCATCCTGCTGATAAGGTTCCCTGCAAGGATCG
Source organism: Pseudotsuga menziesii (assembly GCA_001517045.1). Lineage (NCBI taxonomy): Eukaryota > Viridiplantae > Streptophyta > Pinopsida > Pinales > Pinaceae > Pseudotsuga > Pseudotsuga menziesii. Next base: position 349,585 of record LPNX010199060.1, on the reverse strand, counting down.
GTTCAGACCAATCCATCCGAAAGTCAGCCAAACAAACCAAGCAATGCATTACCTCACAAGCAAAGGAACAATCTACAAACAAATGGTCAATGGATTCGGCTTCTTTCTTACAAAGACAACAACTGTTTGGACCGAGCCAGCCCCTATTGCAAAGATTATCCCAAGTATTGATTTTTTTTATAGAAAGCCAACCAAGTGAAGCACTTCAACTTTTGTGGAATGTTGAAGTTCCAGACCTGTGAGATAATACAATCTGAATGAGGAGGCAAATAATATGATATTATAAGATCATATGTTTTTTTTGTTGAAACTTTACCCGAAACCTTATCGTACAACCGAAGAAGAGAGTCCTCAACTTCACTGATCTTGATTCCACCGTGAGAGAGACCTTTAACAAAAGATGTCCACCGATCCACCCATTCACCTCCCAGGTCCAGATTACAAGCAGATAACCATCCATTATAACCTACAGAGAGTCCATCCTGTTTCTATGCTTGGGCCAGGCATGAAATCCCATAGTCAGCAATGTATTCTCTGAGGTCCACCAGGGGAATGTATGAAGTCTCTAAACCTGCAATCGGATTGACGCCGAGGCGAATTTTCATTCTGTCACCCACCTTCCAACCAAGATTACAAGTGATCCAAGCCAAGATTCTTACAAACCCATTCCAAAAATATGAGGTGCCATCAACAGTGAAGTTCTGGGCACGAATCCAGTCCTCCAAGGGTCTATCCTTTAAATATTTGTGAGCAATGATTTGACTCCAAATACCATTACCCTTTAATACCTGCCACAAACTCTTCAGTCTGAGAAAGATCCCAAACCACTCTGGGTTCTTAATGTCCCAGCCACCATATTCAATAGGAGCTGAAATCGATTTCCATTTTGTTAAATGAAATCGATGATGACCATCTGATTTTCCCCATAGGAAGTTAAAAATTAAACATCTCAAGGCATTTAGAATAGAGAAGGGACATCTTACCAGTGCAAACCAGTACACCCCAAGCCATGTAAGAACAGATTTGATGATAATTAATTTGCCACCCAGTGAGAGCAATCTAAAAGTCCAGTTTTTTATTTTATTTTCAAACTTCACACCATCCATCGCAAATCCAATACCCGATATCCCAGAGGTTTTAATCGATACCCCAGGTATTTAAACGTTGAGTTGATAGGAGCCATGTTGTATGGGAGAAACCGAGAGATTTGTCTTCTAGTCTCTTCATCCACATTATGATACAAAAAAGAAGATTTTTCCATACTGACAATCATACCGGTGGCTGAACAGAACAAGTCCAGTACTTCTTTGTATGTCCCCCATTCTTGGATAGTACAAATCCCAAACAGAATTACATCATCAACAAATAATAAGTGAGTTATTGATAGGCTAGGAGAGAACTACAAACCTTTAATAAATCATTTCTATTGTGCATCAATAATGATTATGTTGAGGCTCTCAATAATCAGAATGAATAATAGACATGATACAAGACAACCCTACTGAATTCCCCTTGAGGCAGGGAAAAATTCTGAGGGAGTCCCATTGACTAAGACAACAAAACAAGAATTAGTGACACATCCCATAATCCAGTTCACACCAATCAAAGGGATATTTATCTATAGGAGTAAGAGTCTCAGAAAGGTCCAATTGACTCTATCAAAAGCTTTGACTAAAATCAGCTTCAGTACTAGGACATTTGAATTTTTTACTTTGATAGAGTGTAAAACTTCCTGGGTAATGCCTACTGGTTCAGTGATCTGACGGTTGTTTATTTATTATAATATTTTTTTTAAATTTATTGATTTTTATTTATTCTTTATTTATTACTGTTATGTATTAACCATGTTTAATAACATTTTGTTTTAATTACTTATTTATTACCAATAATTGAATAATTTATATATAAATAATTATAAATATAACAAACATACCAATAAGTAAAAAATATTAACACCATAAATTATTTATTACAACCAATGTGTAAAATAATTACAATAAATAAATAAAGAAAACATCCACGCCACTTAATCATATCCACTCCCACCCATTTCATTCATAAAATGTCATTGGTGTGACAAAGAAAATATAATAATAGTTAGTCATCAAAGTTGTTGGATAGGTTTGTCACATCGTTTTCATCTTTAAAATCTTTAAATTAAAGATAGCGAGCAACTCACATGATTAATCACATAATCATAACGAGCAGTCCGCGTCCACACATTCCATAAAATTCGTTGGTGTGATAGTTAGTCATCAAAGTTATTCGATATGTTTATCACATCGATTTCATCTTTTTTAGACAAAAAAAGTTTATTTTTTAATATTCTATTGAATCAAAGGTAATTTGTTACATCATTAATCGACATGACTAATCAAGTAGATCTAACCACAATCCAGGAAACAACATCAACAAAAATCTAGCGGGGGAACATATTCTGAACCAGCGATTGTCCCCACTTGGGCTTAAGGTACCGAAAGAGTTCCTCTCATAATACAATCTGCAACTAAGATCAACCATGAATGTCTCAAAAGAAGATAATATGAGCCTTGAGGCATTATCCAAGACAGGCTTGAGTCCTCTCAAAATTACCAGGGATAAGCTCAATGAAACATATTCTGCAAAAATCATAGCACACCCAGGGGCCTAACTATAACAAAAAATAGACCTTAATCACATCAGAGCAAACTCTCAAAACAACTAAAGATTAACTTCCCCGTATATATCACCTTTACAAAATTCCGTAAAGGTAAGATGGCCAGGAGCCATAAGCAGCCCCTCCTTGGATAATGAATCAGACCTCATATTATATTCCTTATAAACATGGCTGAAATCCACTGAAGTGAACGAAGAAACAACTTTTTGGTGTTGTTGCACCAAGCTTCTAGGTTCACTATAGCAAGAGTGGATTCTTCCTTTGCCAAATTTATAATCACAGAGGAGTCGCCAAAGATATGTAGATATGGAAATCCAATATCTTTGGCAATGGAAAGTAAATCCCAAAGTGCCAATAGCTTGGCTCTCATATTAGTGCTAAGACCGCAACCTAATTTCATTTCAATGTAATGTTGTTCATTAATCCAGATACATACACCCGCCCCACCTTTAGAATCCGTTGCAGCTCCATCAAAGAAATCCATGGGAAAGTGTTTTAATGGAGGATCCCCAATATTCTTGGCTTTAGGCCTTTTTACTTAGGTCACCTAATGAGATGAGTCTTCGTATATAATCTTATGACAGAGGCTGGGGATCTTTGGCTCTTTGTTCTAAAAAATGAGGTTGTTCCTGGTCTTCCAAAGATTCCAGATGAAAAAAATAGGAAAATATGAGAGCTTCCTATCATTTTCCATCCTGCTGATAAGGTTCCCTGCAAGGATCGGTTCAGACCAATCCATCCGAAAGTCAGCCAAACAAACCAAGCAATGCATTACCTCACAAGCAAAGGAACAATCTACAAACAAATGGTCGGTGGATTCGGCTTCTTTCTTACAAAGACAACACATGTTTGGACCGAGCCAGCCCCTATTGCAAAGATTATCCCAAGTATTGATTTTTTTTATAGAAAGCCAACCAAGTGAAGCACTTCAGCTTTTGTGGAATGTTGAAGTTCCAGACCTGTGAGATAATACAATCTGAAGGAGGAGGCAAATAATATGATATTATAAGATCATATGCTTTTTTTGTTGAAACTTTACCTGAAACCTTATCGTACAACCGAAGAAGAGAGTCCTCAACTTCACTGATCTTGATTCCACCGTGAGAGAGACCTTTAACAAAAGATGTCCACCGATCCGCCCATTCACCTCCGAGGTCCAGATTAGAAGCAGATAACCATCCATTATAACCTACAGAGAGTCCGTCCTGTTTCTGTGCCTGGGCCAGGCATGAAATCCCATAGTCAGCAATGTATTCTCTGAGGTCCACCAGGAGAATGTATGAAGTCTCTAAACCTGCAATCGGATTGACGCCGAGGCGAATTTTCATTCTGTCACCCACCTTCCAACCAATATTACAAGTGATCCAAGCCAAGATTCTTACAAACCCATTCCAAAAATATGAGGTGCCATCAACAGTGAAGTTCTGGGCATGAATCCAGTCCTCCAAGGGTCTATCCTTTAAATATTTGTGAGCAATGATTTGACTCCAAATACCATTACCCTTTAATACCTACCACAAACTCTTCAGTCTGAGAAAGATCCCAAACCACTCTGGGTTCTTAATGTCCCAGTGACCATATTCAATAGGAGCTGAAATCGATTTCCATTTTGTCAAATGAAATTGATGATGACCATCTGATTTTCCCCACAGGAAGTTAAAAATTAAACATCTCAAGGCATTTAGAATAGAGAAGGGACATCTTACCAGTGCAAACCAGTACACCCCAAGCCATGTAAGAATAGATTTGATGAGAATTAATTTGCCACCCAGTGAGAGCAATCTAAAAGTCCAGTTTTTTATTTTATTTTCAAACTTCACACCATCCATCGCCAATCCAATACCCGATATCCCAGAGGTTTTAATCGATACCCCAGGTATTTAAACGTTGAGTTGATAGGAGCCATGTTGTATGGGAGAAACCGAGAGATTTGTCTTCTAGTCTCTTCATCCACATTATGATACAAAAAAGAAGATTTTTCCATACTGACAGTCATACCGGTGGCTGAACAGAACAAGTCCAGTACTTCTTTGTATGCCCCCCATTCTTGGATAGTACAAATCCCAAACAGAATTACATCATCAACAAATAATAAGTGAGTTATTGATAGGCTAGGAGAGAACTACAAACCTTTATTAAATCATTTCTATTGTGCATCAATAATGATTATGTTGAGGCTCTCAATAATCAGAATGAATAATAGAGATGATACGGGACAACCCTACTGAATTCCCCTTGAGGCAGGGAAAAATTCTGAGGGAGTCCCATTGACTAAGACAACAAAACAAGAATTAGTGACACATCCCATAATCCAGTTCACACCAATCAAAGGGATATTTATCTATAGGAGTAAGAGTCTCAGAAAGGTCCAATTGACTCTATCAAAAGCTTTGACTAAATCCAGCTTTAGTACTAGGACATTTGAATTTTTGACTTTGATAGAGTGTAAAACTTCCTGGGTAATGCCTACTGGTTCAATGATCTGACGGTCCTTTAAAAAACCAAATTGTTGTGAGGAGATGGCCCTGTTCAGTATAGGTTTGAGGTGAGTCGCAACAATTTTAGAGATGGCCTTATAGATAAGGTTACATAAGGATATAGATCGAAAGTCAGTAAAGGAGGAGGGCTTTTCACTCTTAGGTATCAGAGTAAAAAAAGTGGAGTTAATGGAACCAGGGACGAACCCTTCTACTCTTGCTTGCTCAGTTGCAGAGGTAAGCTCCTCACCAATCAGGTCAAAAAAGGCCAAGAAAAACTCGACCGGCCAATCATCTAGCCCAGGACTTTTATCTTTCTTGAAGCCCTTCAGAACGGCTTCTACTTCCTGAATGGTAACAAGCTCTAAGAAACAGTTCACCTCCTCTGTTTGAGTAAAAGTTCACATCGATTTCATCTTTAAATTAACGATAATGAGCAACTCACGTGATTAAGGTTGGAGAGACTTCTGGTTAACCTATATAAATCATTTTTATTATGTGGCCATCCATGTACATAATTAAAAAATGGTCTATGTATTATTTTGTGAGGGGTATTTTCCATTTTTTAAATTGATAATGTAAGTATAAATGGTCCATGTATATTGATGAGCTGCATTTTCCATTTTCTAAATTGATAATGTAATATTGTAAAATATATCTAATTAAAAGTGGTTTATGATATTTTCCAAGATTATCAATTTATATTAATATTTTTTTTACAAGCATTGATAAATATTCGATTTACACAAAAACCTAGGAGAGTGAGTTTCACTCATAATTTTACATGACAAAAGCAACTGGGGTAGAACGGTGGAATATTTGGAGGATGTGAGTGAGATGAAATACTTGGAAGGATGTTTCTCACGACTTAATGATTTCCAACTAGATGATATAGTTGTTTAAAGATATCAAAAGTAGGCACTCTCAATTCCAAAAGTTGCAAGACTATCATAGGTGGACGACTCAATAGATCACTACTTGATTGTGGGACCTCTTTCTTGCATTTGAGAACTTTGAAATTTTTGGATATAGGTAGCTCATTTGATTAGATGATCTTCCCTGAAGCTTCTATTGTGAATTGAAAAAGAACAATGGATGATGATATGTGTGGAGCACAGCTCCTTTACTGAAAAAATAATGGTTTCAATGTTTTAAGCCCTAAACCAATGTATACAATTTATTGTTATATATGTTTTACTTCAATTTGGTTGTTGATAAGCCTTCTAAATGGCATGCTATAAGATGGCCTCCATGTTTGAGAATGACTCCATTAGAGTAATTTGAAGCATCACACTCATCTCAAAGATATGCTAAAAGTCAAGCAGTCGAAGGTTGAGTGTAGAACATGAGAGATGCTTGAGATGCTAAAAGGTTGATTTGTTGTTGGAGGTCCAATCAAAAAGACATTGAGTGGATAGTACATGGAGAGAACATGCTTGCTTGGAGAACTTAAAAAAAGGATTTTCTATAAAGATGGACACCACTTAGAAAAAATATAAGGTTTGTTGTAATATGGGTAATGACCATTCTAGGAGGGTCTTGACATTACGAGGATCTAGCTAAATGCCTCTTACATAAATGAAAAATCCCAAGTAAGAAAAATAGTATTGTCCAAACGCATATTCTTTTAGTTTTACCTGCAATTCTTTGGCAAATAAAATATCTAGCACTTGATGAAGATGGAGGATGTGGTCATTGTTAAATGTATAGCATCAGGAGTCATTCTCCGTGAGACTTGTGGTGTATCAAGTCTGAAACTTATGTTGTATTAAGTTCAGCAACCTATTCATGAAACTTGTGTTGTATCAAGTCTGGAACTTATGTTGTATTAAGCTCATCAATTTATGTTGTATTAAGTTAAGAGATTGTGTTGTATCAAGCTAGAATGTTGAGGGTATGAGAGATGCATGTACTATGATCTTATGTTGTATTAAAATCGTGAACTTATGTTGTATTAAGATCACAAATCTTATGTTGTATTAAGACTACAAAATTGTGTTGTATCAAGTTTGGACTTGTGTTGTATCAAGTCAAATGATTCTCATAGACGGTACCCTATGAGATGGTTCTCCTTAACTGGAGATGGTCTTGTGTTGTATCAAGATTGGTCTTGTATTGAAACCATAGGACGTGTGTTGTATCAAGTCATGAGTATCTACTATGTGATGTATGGCTAATCATGGTCTCTAGGTTAGTATAAGTCTTCTTTAGGGATTAGCTACCCTTAGAGTGATTTACTTTAGCATATGACTATATGACCCGAGGTAATACATATGATCATAGGTTGGGAAACCATTATTTTGAGTATGATATGTTAAAGATGATTAATTAATTAAACACTCATGGACCATGTAGAATTAATTAATGATAAATGAGATAGAGTAAAGATTTAAATTGCATATGGCATACCTCCTGTGAACTCGAATTGCAAAGACATTAGAGGAATTTTGGGGTCTAAAATGGGCCTCCTAAGGAAAATAATAAAATAATAGCTAAAATAATAAAATAATATTGATTAATTTTGGAGAAAGAAAGAAAAAAACTACTTTTTATGTTCGTATTTTCGACATATCTCCCTGTGTTTTTACTCAAATTTAGATTGGGAGAGCTTCTTGGATGCGGAATTTGATTCCGCATCCAACGAGTACCCACACTGCATACTTTTGACGGACCCCGCTACCCCAAAAACAAGAAATACCTGAAAAAATGTAATGATGATGTCATCATCATGTTTTTTCAGGTATTTCTTGTTTTTGGGGTAGCGGGGTCCGTCAAAAGTATGCAATGTGGCTACTCGTTGGATGCGGAATCAAATTCCTCATCCAACGAGCTCTCGCGATCGAAATTTGAGTAAAAACACAATGAGATATGTCGAAAATACGAACAAAAAAAGTAGTTTTTTTAATGACAACTATGTCAATTCAGCCATTATGGTTGACTTATTTTATTGAAATTATATTGGTTCTTGAATTCCAACTCACAAAAACTTATTTTGGCACGTTTTCTTATAAGGCTCATTTTAGACCCCAAATTTCCTCTAATGCATCCGTTAAGTCTAAGTTATGGAAAACAAGTTTCAGTTAATTAAGGAATCTACTCCTTAATTTATGAAAAGTGTTTGTTGAGGATGACATTGATGGTGAAGCACTAAAGGCATTCAATTAAACTCCTAACTAATGGTCAAGCAATTAGTTAATCGATTCACATTCAGTTCTGTCCAGTTACATTCAGTTTTGTTTAGTTAAGATCAGTTACATTCAGTCTTGTTCTATTACGTTCAGTTTTGTTCAGTTATGTTGAGTCCTTTTCAGTTCAGTTCAATTACATTCAGTTACATTCAATTCCATTTAGTTCATCTCGGTTTAATCAGTTAACAGTCAATAAGAGGCAGTTAACACCAGTGAATTAATGGAGGGTGCATATCTTCAGTGTGGGAGATAATTACGAGGTGTCAACTTGGCATCAAGTCAAGGAAGGCTATATAGGTAATGTGTGAATAGTGCACACAATGCTGACAGTGTTCATAGTGCCTAAAGGCATGGAACCATTCGCTACCTCTCATTGTATGACCAAATAAGCTTGTTATTAAAGTGTTATGCACTTTACAAGGATGAGACAATATTCCGAGTGATCTCTATTCTCTAGTGTCGCTTAGATATATCTTATCAAGTAATATGCAAGTGTTGTAAAATTATTCTCTTCATTTATCTATCATACTCAAAGGATTGTTTGTTGGGTTTTCCCAGGGTACATCATGTGCCTTATGGATTGAATAATTTGTGTGCTTGAATTGTTTATGAGATCTACATGCACTGGATTTGTTTATCAAAAGTTTTAAAGTTCAAGAATCTCCATTATTGCTCAAGCATTAACATGTTATCAGAGCAAGGGCATGCAAGAGCTTAGTTTTTCCCATGAAAACTAAAGCCTACATGATCTTGAGGAGTTGAGCAAAATATTTGAGCCATGGCATCAATCTTCGTCCAACCAGAAGACCGACTTGAAGGTACTTCCAAATACAGGAAAGGGTGTTAAGCATTCTTAAGGAGCATGACCTATATGCCTACATGACCTCAGTGAGTGAGGAGTCTTTATCTAGTGTAGGGTGAATTCAAGAGCTAGTCAATATGCACCATTTTAGTCACTTTTCAGGAGACATGTTTCATGGAGTATTTCTAATCAATCCGTAAGGAACCAGAAAAAACCATTGAAAATCCACTTCCCAAATGGGATGATTTAGATTAATCATGAGCGAATTTCAAAAATTCACAACTTTTTGAGATATACAATCAGGGCTTTGAAGATGAAATTCTCAAAATTCGTGTTATGGTTGTTTTTCCAAAGTGGACGAATTAATGGAACAACCCTAGGATCTGTGGTTTGGATATTATATTATTCAATGGATCTTGTGTATAGTGAGAGCCTCATGGAATTGAGAAATCATCCAAAGAAGAGGATGATCGTTGGAAGAATTTTTCCTTGAAGAAGAGCATTCACTTCGGGTTGCATGAGATCCAATTTCTCCATGCATAGATTTGCTACCTCCTACATGCAGTCAAATTTGCAAAGATTTCAAGACCGAGGTTCTCCAATAATATCTGCAATGAAGAAGAGATCAAGAGGGAGCACACAAATCAATAAATATAAGAACTTGAATTTTTTATATGCTATTTCGATCTCGTAACCCCCACTATCCTAACAAACAAGTACTAGATTTCAAACCGGTGATAATGGCATACCGAACCTGATAATAGCATTTTAATGTTTTCATGACAGTCATATAGAGATTCATATTCCTGGGATTATGAATTGTGAGCATATATATTGAGTGTCTTTCCTTTATAGGCATAAGCAAATTCATAAAGAGATGAATATAAAGCATGCATGATTGTTTCATAAGATATTAATATAGAGCTACATGATTGTTTTGTAAGATATGAATATAAAGCATGCATATAGAGCTGCATGATTGTTTCATAAGATATTAATATAAAGCATGCATGATTGTTTCATAAGAGCTAAATGATTGATTCATGAGATATGAATGTTGGAATGCATGATTGTTCATAAATGTATGAATATATAAATGCATGATTATTCATGAGATATGAATGTTAGGATGCATGATTGTTCATAAAGATATGAATATAGAATGGCATGATTATCCATGAGATATGAATGTTGGGATGCATGATTATTCGATTATCATATGATTTTATAAAATCAGATTTTGTTTTATTACAATAAGTATTTCTGGGATTAGAAATGATGTTATGGTATAAACATGATTAAAAGCATATGTTACAATCTTTCTATTTATTAGCAAATAGAAAACTCATGCTAAGAAGAATAAGGGGTTGCATAAATCTTCTTGAGATCTAAATATAAGACTAATATAGAACTGCAAAAACATTACATGAAATATGAATGGGGTTATGTCAAAACATTGATTTAATGTGTACATAACTATATGAACCACTGTAAATACATTGAAGTATTCATGAGATATGGTTATACTGAAAAATTGGTTGAAATGTTTTGCATGTCAGTATGTGTTGTTTTTCATTTATTCAAATGGATGGATTATGCAAGGTTGCTAATATCTTGATTGGATTTGGCTTGCAGGGAAAAACTATATGCCCTGGTCTATAAGTAAAAATGACATGTATTGAATTAAGAGTAATTTCGATTGTTGATCCTGAAAGAGAGCGGGATGATGTGAAGCAAGAAGCTTCTAGTAGAAAATCGAGAGGTTCCTATGTAGTAGGAAGAAGTCAAAATAGAATCCCTAAACCTATTCTGATAGATGTAAAGACTCTTGAAGATAATTAAATTATCTTATTTACATTCATGTGTCAATAAGAGCTTCAAATATATATGAGCATGAAGTATCTGTGATGGAGGACCTAGATTATGATTTTCACATCCTGATGGTGAGAGGGAGTAGCTAGATTCGATAGCTCTTGAAGAATCAATCAAATTGGTTGATGTGTATTCTATTAAGAGGAGCCTGCATGATGCTCATATTCAGAAGGAAGTTGAGAACTGTATTCAAGAATATTTTTATGATTCTTATGATTAGTGGTGTGGTAATCAATAGACAAAGATTTTCCTCAGTTAAGGAAAATGTGCAGTAAAAGAGCCTGAAGGGTTTTAAAATGATGGGCTACAAATCCATGGCCACACATATGAAGATAAATATGAAAGTTTATAATTCTTATTTCATATTTGGAGGATCTCAAGTCAATTAAGATGTATTTGGTTCGTCACAGAACCCAGCATCTGTTATATTCTTTGCAGTATGTATGTACAAAGCATGTGTTGTAGTACCTACTTGGTACAATTGTATGTGGACTCATATATGTTTTGGCCATTGAAATAAAGTTTCAAATATATATGAAATATGACTAGTATATTGATTAAGGAAAGATCACATGTGTTGCTCTAGATAAAGCGTGTTGAAAAGTAGTAAAGCTTTATGAGGTTTCTAGTCAATTATATCTGAGACATGGTACATATCCACAGATGAGCAGCATTGCCAGCATTCTTACAAAGCCTCTATCCAATACAAGCTTGGTATAGTACATAAAAACTCCTCCAAGTGAAGAGGGAGTATTGATGTGTCTTCATAGGAGACAACAGATAAATTCCCCACTAGTTAGTCATGCTACATGACTCAGGAATCCAGGGGTTGATACCTTGTGGAGAGACTCCACATGAGCAGAGACATGGTCAAAGCCTCAAATACTATTGATCCTCAAGAAGAGTTATAGTCTGGAATGTCAAAGAACAATTAAACCTTATTAATTATGTCACAGTAATCTAGGGACTAAACACAGTCTCACAAGTGATTCAAGACAAATTAGACATCAAATGGTGTAACGATACTGCAATAAGAGTTCACAGACCCTGTATAATCAATAATAGAATGATAGTACAATTCAATGCCATGCAGAATGCATGAATTCCAAGATAATTCGAATACTCAAGGAGGTCATTCAAATTGCATGGATGGGTGTAGCTTAACTGAATGTTAGCCACAATCGGCACACATAGTTAACCACTGATCTAATCCATAATTGAGTCTCACACTAAGTCCTAACTGAATCAGAGTGCAATAGATGACTGAGTCTAACTGAAAGTGACTCAACACATGTAATTGCATGTCCAACTCAAGGAGGTAGTGCATCCATAAATCCAAGTAGCTCCGATGGAGTTAACTGAAGTGACACTTGTCATCAGAAGTGGTTGTATGCACCAGTGTTGACTCTGGTTCATAAATACTGGCAAAAAATAGATAAATAATAGATGGAGGCGCCTTTAAAACTCAACTTAATTGATTGTTAGGTGAAACAACAATTAGTTAGCAATTAGGTGCACTTATGACACTCAGTTCATCCCAGAATTGCTCCCCGATTGAAGGAGGAAGCCCAGTTAGCCTCCTTGATTGAAGGAGGAAGCCCAATTAACCTCCTTGATTGAAGGTGAAGGCTTAGTTGGCCTCCTTGATTGAAGGAAGGCGTGGGTGTGCTCATGCTGATGTTATAGTGCGCTCATATGATGCCAAGTAAGTCAATTAAACTTAGGATAGTGGGTAAATATGACAAAATTGACCAAATAAGTGTGCATGTTGGGTAAATGACTCCAACACCCCCCCTTAAGCTATACTTAGGAGAACTAAAAATAAAATGCATGAAATGCTAAAGCCCTGACAACAAAGGCCACAGGTCACCCTGTACAATAATGTAACTCAAACAATGTTCAAAAATAAATCTAAGTGAGGAAAGAGGGGAAAACCAGTGGGAAACCGCCCCCCCCCCCTCTCAAGCTGAACACTGGAGAAGTAATATGATCACCCTGATGAAATCACCCCCAACAGTGAATGGGGGTAAGTGAACTTCTTCTCTAAAAATCTCTTGGTGAGGATGTCTGCAATCTGCTCATCAGTAGGGCATTACTGCAAAACAATGGTCCTGTCATGCACCAACTCTCTGATGTAGTGCATGTGTATCTCTACATGTTTGGTCCTCTGCTTGGTAACTGGATCTGTGGAGATCTTAATAGCACTTTTATTGTCACAAAATATGACGATAGACAAAGCACTACCAAAATAAAGCTCTGAAAGAATGCCTTGCAACCAAACAGCTTGGATGCAAGCATTCATCGCTCCTTTGTACTCGGTCTCTGCTGAAGAGAATGCAATGGCAGCCTACTTTTTGCTAGACCAGCAAATGGGGCCACCACCAAACATGAATACATATCCGTAAGTAGAATTCCAATCAATAGAATCTCCTTCCCAATCTGAATCTATGTAACCAACCAACTCTAGCTTAGAGTCTGCAGCATAGTGAATGACATAGGTCCTAGTGCCCTGAATATACTGGAGGATACTCTTGGCTGCCTTCCAATGAAGATCATGAGGCTGCTGCATGTATCTTGATACAACATTCATGGCATAATAGATATCAGGCTGAGAATGTGTCAAGTAAAGCAAGCTACCAATCAGCTAGCGGTAGATTGTGCAATCCATGGGTGGAGTGCTTTTTCCTTCTTCAAGGCTGATCCCTGAGAGGAAATGGAATGGAGAAGCCTTTCATTCATCCATGTTAAACTTAATTAACAGGTTTGATATGTATTTACACTGAGTGACCATTATCCCATCAAAATTTTGTGCAATTTCAAGCCCTGAAAATTACTTCAAGAGCCCCAAATCGCTCATCTCAAATGCATCATGGAGGGCAGTTTTTATGAATGAAATGGAAGCAAGTGTGCTACCAGTAATCAAGAGATCATCAACATATAAAACAATGATAAGTAAATGACCATCATACTTCTGTACATAAACATTCGGATCAGATTTACACCTTTGAAATTTTTGCGAAAGAAGGAAGGCATCCATCTTGGAATACCGTGATCTTGGGGCCTATTTTATCCCATATAATGACTTCTTTAATTTGAAAACCAAAGATGGATCTAAAATGTATCCCTTAGGATGCTTTATGTATATCTTCTCATGAATATCTCCATGTAGAAAGGCACTCTTAACATCCATATGATGCACTTCCCAGTCCTTGGATGCCGCAATTGCCAAAACTAGACGGATGGAGTCCATTTTTGCAACCAGTGCAAAGGTCTCATGATAGTCCACTCCTTGGACCTGGGAGAACCCTTTTGCTACCAGCCTTGCCTTATATTTTCAAGTTGTTCCATCAGCAGAAACCTTTGTTCTAACACCCACTTGCATTGAACTAATTTCCTCCTAAGTGGAAGAGAAACTAGCTCCCAAGTAGCATTTTTTCGAAGAGAATTAAACTCTTCGTCCATGGCAGCTTGCCATATCAGATATTTCTGAGCATGGTAGTAAGAATTAGGATCTAAAATTATCATTAAATAAAAAATTCGGACATCAAATCATCATGACAATAGAGCGCAATACCTGCTCTTTGGAAATCAGACCGTGTTCTTCTTGGATCATCAAGATTTCCAATGTTTTCACCGGCGGAAGCAAGTGTCTGCTTGGCCCAAGTTGGGAGATGTGTTTGCACTTTAGAATCTGATTATGAACCTGATGTTTTCTGTTCATTGATATTAGATATTAGAGGTAAAAAATCAGATTCATCACTCCCAATTTCACCATCCAAATATTCCGCAAAATAGGAAGGAAAATCAGCGGTTTTCTCCTTCACTAGTTCTACCTCTTGAAGAGGCTCATCGAACCGGACACTTCTTTCAATGAAAATTTGTTTTGTTATGATATTCAGCAGCTTAAAACCTTTGAATTATTCTGGATATCCAATAAACAAACATTCAATACTTTGCGGTTGCAAATCTTTCCTCTTATCATGTGGAATTCGAGCCCATGCAGTGGACCGAAACACCCTGAAATTCGACACGTCCGGCTCGTGTCCAAAGTAGGCTTCGAAAGGGGTCTTCCCTTTCATGGATGAGTGAGGCACTCTGTTATAAATGTATTCAGCAACATTCATGTCCTCAGCCCATAAATTTTCAGCCAAACTCTTGGCTTCCAACATGCATGTGGTCATCTCCTTAAGAGAGCGGTTCTTTCTCTCCGCTACACCGTTCTGCTGGAGAGTGTAGGGAACTTAATGTGGGATCTAAATGCCACTGTCAGAACATATTTGCAGCAACTCAATAATGACATATTCCCCTCCATTATCATATCTCAAATATTTTATCCTTTTCCGAGATGCATTCTCAAGCAGTGCTTTCAGTTCAGTGAATTTTTCTAAGACTTATGACTGTTTCTTGATGAAGAAGACCCATGTATATCTAGAAAAATCATCTATGAAAGTGAGAACATACCGAGATCCATTCATGGATGTGGTGGGAATTGGTCCTCTGATATCAAAATGAATCAGCCCCAATATTTCTGATGCTCGGCTTGCCTTCCCCTGATCAAACTTATGCTCAGGATTCTTGCCCAAAGACAGCCCTTGCAAATTCCGATGGTAACTTTGATGATCGGGACACCTTCAACCTTGAAATTTTTCTGTAATTGTTGCAAGTACTTGAAGTTTATATGGCCAAATATCTCATGCCATAGTATACTGAACTCATTTCCCTGAGTCAAAAGAGCGATGGGATTTGCATCCGCCATAAAATGGGAAAACTCATAGGCTTTAGAATGATGGTTTGCTAAGCCTGCTGCAACAAGTTTTCTAGATGCAATTTCTATAATTTCTACATCATCTGGGCTGAATCTTACTTTCTTGGGCACTCCAGTATGAGTCATTTGATAGACACTCAAGAGGTTGGAGGCAAGAGAGGGTACATACAGAACATTGAAAAAACTTCCATGCTCAAGATCTATTGTACATTCTCCTTTTGAAATGATGGTAGAGTCATCTACCATGTGGATGGGAATTCTTTTTCCAGTGTCTAGAGAAGAGAACGAATATCTGCTTGCCATCATGTGATTCGAAGCTCTAAATTCTATGATGAGATCTTTGGAATTCAAGGTGCTTGCCATGAGAGCATGTCCCCTTTCTTGCTGGCATTCCCAATCTTAATTGTCTTTCCTCTGAAATTTTTCTGGAAGATTGATGTTATTTCTCTCGAGAAGAGAAGTAGCTTCATCAAGTTTCTTCTTCATGCAGGTATGTTCAGGGTGGAAGACCTTCCCACAGTATGAACACTTGACTTTCTCTTTCCCATGGTTTCCTTTGTTCTTGTGTTTCTTCAATCTGGAAGGCTCTTCATGCTACTGGTTTTGAACTTTAGGCTTCGGAGCTTTGAATTTAGTTTTTGTATTCTTCTAATGCTTTCCTTTACCCTTTGGATCCTTGGGCACCGAAGCAAGAAGGGCTTAATCACGGGAGGATCTGATGATCCCCATCTAGACAAGATTATCATGCTCTTCTATTAGGGACTCAATGAAGGCATTGAGTGTAGGCATCTTCCATCCCGGGGTTGTGAGCTTCCTAGCACGGAAAGTAGAAACAAATACTGAATAGTCAACTCCAAGTTTTGAGAGAAGGGCGAGGATGAGCTGATCATCCTCCTTCTTCTCCTCACACTGCTTCAACAAAAGGACTAGATGCTTGAATTTTGTGAAAAAATCATTTAGGGTCTCGAAATTTCCACGTTTAAGGGACATCAACTTGTCTTCAAGTTGATAAACCCTCAAATCATCCTATTTTCCATACAAGGAGGCAAGGTGGTCCCAAATCTCTTTCGGAGTCTTCAATCCCGAGAGGTGGAATAGAAGATCCTTGGAGATAGAGAGACACAAGAAACCATAGGCTTCATCCATCTTGTTTCAAAATCTAGCCTTGTCCACAACATGATTAGGATTTTCTTATGTATCCATAGTGACCCGGTAGAGTCCTCTAGCACGTAGCTGGATCTCCATGTCTCCTTTCCACTGGTGATAGTTGAAAGGAGTCAAAAGATCTATGGAAGAAGCCATATCAAACTAATGTAGCGAATGCAGTGAACCTGTAAAAACCTGCAATCAACACGAAAAAGTCACAGTAAGGTCGGACAGCCTCCACATTTCATGTTTTCATCACACCCAACATAATTGATCAAGCAAGCTTAATCAACAATTCCTTTACTTGGGGTATTAAGTGGTAAACCTTCGGATTCTAGTGCAGTGCTAGAATTTGATCTTTTGCTCGATTTGCATGCCAAATCCAGCAAAAATCATGTTCTCTTGAAGAATGAGCTTCGTCCTGCCATGAGCTATGATATCATATTAATTATGTCACGGTAATATAGGGACTAAACACAGTATCACAAGTGATTCAAGAAAAATTAGACATCAAATGGTGTAACGGTACTACAATAAGAGTTTGCAGACCCTGTATAATCAATAATAGAATGATAGTACAATTCAATGCCATGCAGAATGCATGAATTCCAAGACAATTCGAATACTCAATGAGGTCATTCGAATTGCATGGATGGGTGTAGCTTAACTGAATGTCAACCACAATCGACACACATAGTAACCACTGATCTAATCCATAACCGAGTCTCACACTAAGTCCTAACTAAATCGGAGTGCAATAGATGACTGAATCTAACTGAAAGTGACTCAATGCATGTAACTGCATGTCCAACTCAAGAAGGTAGTGCATCCATAACTCCAAGTAGCTCCGATGGAGTTAACTGAAGTGACACTTGTTATCAGAAGTGGTTGTAGGCGCTAGTGTTGACTCCAGTTCATAAATATTGTCAAAAAATAGACAAATAATAGATGGAGGAGCCTTTACAACTCAACTTAACTGATTTTTAGGTGAAACAACAACCAGTTAGAAATTAGTGTTGATGAAATTGTCATTGATGCCAACATGGACTTGCAGTGGCCCCACAGGATGTCATTGATGCCACCAAGTCCCACCTGCAGTGCCTTGATCCCTTACAGAGTGGGTTTGTGCCTTGAAGTACCTTGTACCTAGTTGACAAGGTCTGTGTACCCACAAGGCTGGATCTTGAAGCCACCACTTTGTTGAAGATGTTTAAGACCCTGTTGTTGATGCTGATGGATGTTGGAGAAACCCTAGATGGGTTAGAGAAGCATTAATGACCCATTCTGTGGTCATCAATGCTATGATGATGTCATGATATCCCAAAAGAAGACCTAACATCCCCACAGGTGATATGTTGACCCCTAGAGGTCTCCTGGTATGGGTGAGGTGGTTGAAGAAGCCCATGAATCCTCTTGCTTCATGAAGAAGCCTTGAAGAAGCCCTTGGACTCACACTTGATGGCTTAAAAGTTAATAGTTCTTGTACACTTGATGAAGATGATATGGTCATTGATAAAGACCTGGAACCCTTGATGATGCCATTGATGCCCTTGGTATGGTCTTGGAGTCCACTACTTGCACTTGACATGGTTAGATGGCATGATGAATGCACCCACACACATATGATGGCGGTTTGACACTTAGACACACTTATGATGATCCTTGTACTCTTGAAGGTGGGGTGAAGGTGTTGACACTTAATGACTTTGAAGATGGTGGCACTTGGACACCTATTACACCCTTGGTGTTGATGATATGGTGGACACCCTATGAACTTTAATGATATGGAAAAGAAACAATAATTAAGAAATACATGCAATGGTAGGGCTTGATCCTTGAATGGTGACATGTATATGGAAGCCCTAGTGGGTTAAATGGCAACCCTTTGATGAGGACATCCTTATGGTGAGGAATGAGTGTGTGTCTTGCAACTCAAGTGGAATATTAATTTGATTTAAACAAAACAAAAAATAAAATAATAAATAAAATTTGAATTCAAAGTCAAAATAATAAAAATTCAAATTATAAGACACTTACCTTGCTCACCCTAGAAGTCGGCCAGCATGAAGTTGTCCACTTTAATGTGTATATAAACACATATGTCAACATCCAAAATAATCAACGAATTGGAGGAAGATCCACTCTGAAATTCGGAGGTTTGACTGAGGCAAATTTTGAAGGAGCATTCCAAGCTAAAGAAAAACAACAGTCCCGAATTTTTGGTGGTTTATGACAGTCTGATCTTGGACTTGTCTTGGTTTGTTTTCTTCTCATTTTGCAGCAGCAATTAAGCAATCAAGGGTGGACTTCTTTGGGGTTTTGACCAGCATATATTTCCACAATCCTGAATTTGCAGCAGACTGGATTTTTGGATGAGATAGCTCTGTGATTTTTTTTCATGGACTGAGGCACTTTGTCTGATATTTTTCAGAGTCATTATACACCAATCCTGAAATTGCAGATTAAACAGTCCGAATTCATTACAGTAGTTGGTGATCTTGGAGGTGACTAGTAGTGTCTTGGAAATTCGTTTTTGGATGTTTTGAAGCTCAGAGATTGACCAGCAGCAGTCCGTGTTCTTTCACTTGCTTGGGGCCTTCCACAGCACAAAAATAGACCAGACCTAGCACACATTCTGAATCACATATTAGATGAAAGTTCCATACTTGACAAAAATTTGAGTTTGTGACTTTTGTTGGAGACCTTTACACAGTCACCTATGCAGTCCAAGTTCTTTGGGTTAGGGTTACAATCATCAATCCAAGCTTCTTGGGTACCATGGATGTGAAGAATTTCTTGACATGACTGTAGAGGACATGAGTAGACCCTTGGGATGAACAACCCCTTGATATACTCTATGCAAACTATGATGATACATGGTCCATGATGATGAAACTACATGACAATGTTGAAGATGATGTCTATGCATTTTGATACAAGAATGATGCACTCCTATACTAGAAAATGATCTTATGCCAATGAAGGTATGTATGTGTGCCTTAAGAAGTTTATACAATAAGAGGTTAAAGGACAAAGTTTGTTGTACACAGCCCAGAACTTTGTGGTGTAGGACATCTTCAAGTTTGAGGTTTGTTTTAAGTCTGTAGTATGCATAGTTGAAGTCTGATTAAGTCAACAGAGGTTGATGATGTTTGATGGTGCCTACCCTATGTTGATGAATATTCCATGACTTTCCTAGAAGTGACAAATGCAGACCTAAATAACATATGCAGATGACATCCTTACAGTAGTGCACATACAATTATGAAGTGATGATGAAATATACAATGACATCCTTGGATGTGTAACAAGCAGCAAACAGTGACAAGTATATTTAAGATGTTGTTGACTATTATTGAAGAATCTCCAAGACTATTGGCACTGAATTCATAAACAGTTTAGCAGCCAAGAAGAAGAGAATCTACATGCTAGAGCAGACCATTCACAGGTCATGGGAGAGTTGGTTGAATGAGATGAACTGTGATTTAGTAAGTTGAGGTTTGACTACAGATCTGATGCAGTTATAGCATCTTTATGTGACAGCTTGACAGTGACATACATTGACTTGACAAGATAGTGACAACCATTCATATGACAATGAAAACAGTTTGATATGATATGACAAATGATAGTGACAGTTTGATGACATTGACAGTGCTTACATAGTGAGATGCTTGACAGATTGAATATGACAGTGAGTTTATGGCAGTGATGCACCTACAGCTAAAGACATGATGCTGATGGACAGAATGCTGATGTGACAGAGATTGCTTGTGATGAATACATGATGCTGATGTGACAGAGATTGCTTGTGATGAATACATGATGCTGATGGACAGAATGCTGATGTGACAAAGATTGCTTGTGATGAAGACATGATGCTGATGGACAGAATGCTGATGTGACAGAGATTGCTTGTGATGAAGACATGATGCTGGTGGACAGAATGAAGAGTTAATGTGACTGTATGAAGAAGTGTTGATGAATGCTCCTTGAAGAGATGCTAGAGATAAGTGCTGGTGTGATGTGACAGTGATGAAAATGTGTTGAGACAGTGAGATTCAATTGTAAATGCAAGCTTGATTTGCATATGAGGCTAGGATACCTCAAACCCTTCTTAGTAGGGTCTAAGAAAACCAGGCAGGGTCTTGGATGTAGAGTAGGTGCTCTTTGTATCAGTAGGTGCTGATTTTACCTCACGGTTGTAGCCGGTCCAAAACTAATACAAAAAGATTACAAAATTATATGGTGTTGTGTTCTTTTGTGTTATGGTTCTTGATGATTCAAATGCTTATGCTATGTGAATGATGAAGTGAAAGATGTTTATGAAATGATTATGATATTGGTAGAATGATGAATTGGTAGTTAATTGTGACAAGCTAAGAAAAGTTTTAAATTGGATTTACACCGATTCACCCCCCTCTCAGTGTCTAACAATTAGGTGCACTTATGACACTCAATTCACCCCATAATTGCTCCCCGATTGAAGGAGGAAGCCTAGTTAGCCTCCTGATTAAAGGAGGAAGCCTAGTTAGCCTCCCTGATTAAAGGAGGAAGCCCAGTTAACCTCCCTGATTGAAGGTGAAGTCTTAGTTGGCCTCCTTGATTGAAGGAAGGCGTGGGAGTGCTCATGATGATGTCATAGTGTGCTCATCTGATGCCAAGTAAGTCAATTAAACTTAGGATAGTGGGTAAATAGACCAAAATTGACCAAATAAATGTGCATGTTGGGTAAATGACTCTAACAAACCTCTCGGAGAGGTAGTTGGGATGCTGCAGTATAGAGAGAAGAATCATTGATAAAGTGATCAGGCCTTAAAGAACATCATAGAGAATGGAAAGCTCATAGAGAACCTCTCCAGATAGAAGAAGATTTAGAAGTCAACAAATATTCAAAAGTGAAAGAAAAGACGAGACTTTATTTCTGCATGATATTACACATTTATTGTATAAGGTTGTATATGATGGATTTAAAATCCATGGTTTCCATTTTTGACAAACTATATTTTGGATTGGATCTAGATGATGTTATTATGTGTAAGTAGTTGGTTGGTCTTTGAGCAGACTTGTTGTATTTTATGCTTGCTACTAAACATATGTTTGATTACCTTTCTGATACATTAGAATAGGCTTTTTATTGTATTTGATACATGGCAGACCTATTATATGATTGTTTTATCTAGCTAATGTTTCATCCTGAGATAAGCGATGTAAATTATGGCTTGTAGTACAAAAGCTAAGTGTATTGCAGCTAGTACTGCAGAAGGAAGATGTATGTCAGAGATTACTACAGAAGCAAAATGTGTTTTGCGAATAATACTACATGATGAGGAGTAGCGTAGCTTTGGAAGCTAAATACTAGGGTAAAAGACTTGAGCCTACAGTTATTAGGTGTTAACAGTCAAGCTTTCTAAAAAACCCTATATGTGTTATGATCAAACACATTGAGATGAAGTCTTACTTCATTGAATTCATGGTCTTGTAAAGAAAAAAATTCCAGTACATAGCTACGAATGAGCAAATTGCAAATTTATGACAAGCCATTGTCAGTGATGAAGTTGAGATAATTTTGAGATAAGCCTGGTATGGCAAGAATTACTTGGTAAAGCAGAGAATGTCTCCCTCGCTGAGAGGAAGTGTTAGATGTGCATCATCAAGAGTCATCTCCATAAGACTTGTGTTGTATCAAGTCTGTAAATTATGTTGTATTAAGTTCAACAACCTCTTCATGAGACTTGTGTTGTATCAAGTCCAAAACTTATGTTGTATTAAGTTAAGAGCTTGTGTTGTATTAAGCTAGAATGTTCAAGGTATGATAGATGCATGTACTATGATCTTATGTCATATTAAGATCGTGAAATTATGTTGTATTAAGTTCAAGAGTCTTGTGATGTATCAAGACTACATACTTTTGTTGTATCAAGTCTAGACTTGTGGTGTATCAAGTCAAATCATTCTCATAAACGTTACCCTATGAGATGGTTCTCCTTAACTGGAGATGGTATTTTGTTATATCAAGACCATAGGATGTGTGTTGTATCAAGTCATGAGTATCTACAATGTGATGTATGGCTAGTCATGGTATCTAGGTGCTATAAGTCTCCTTCAGGTATTAGCTACCCCTAGAGTGATTTACTTTAGCATATGACTATATGACCTAGGGTAATACATATGATCATAGGTTGGGAAACAATTCTTCTGAGTATGATACGATAAACATAATTAATTAATTAAAAATTCATGGACCATGCAGAATTAATTAATGATAAATGAGATAAGCACAGAGATAGAGTAAATATTCGAATTTCCTATGTCATACCTCCCGTGAACTCGAATTGTAAAGACAACAGTTAAGTCTAAGTTGTGGAAAACAAGTTTCAGTTAATTAAGGAATCTACTCCTTGATTTATGCAAAGTGTTTGTTTAATATGACACTAATGGTGAAGCACTAAAGACATTCATTTAAAATCCTAACTAATGGTCAAGCAATTAGTTAATCAATTATGTTTAGTTACATTCAGTTCTATTCAATTCAGATCAGTTACATTTAGTTCTCTTCAGTTATGTTCAGTTTAGTTCAGTTCAGTTCAGTTACATTTAGTTCCACTCAGTTCAGTTTAGTTCAATTAGTTAACACTCAGTAAGAGGCATTTAACACCAGTCAATTAATGGAGGGGGCATATCTTCAGTGTGATAGATATTTATGAGGTGAAAATTGGCACCAATTCAAAGAAGGCTATATAGGTAATGTGTGAATGGTGCACACCATGTTGACAATGTTCATAGTGCCTAAAGGCATGGAACCATTATCCACCTCTCATTGTATGACTGAATAATCTTGTTATTAAATTTCTATGCACTTGGCAAGGCTGAGACAGTATTCTGAGTGATCTCTATTATCTAGTGCTTATTAGATATCTCTTATCAAGCAATTTGCAAGTGTTGTAAAATCATTCTCTACAGTTATCTATCATACTCAAAGGATTGTTTGTTGGGGTTTTCATCTTCTGTATTTGGAGGGGTTTCCCAGGGTACATCATGTGTCTTATGGATTGAATAATTTGTGTGCTTGAATTGTTTATGATATCTACATGCACTGGATTTGTTTATCAAAAGTTTTAAAGTTCAAGAATCTCCATTATTGCTCAAATGTTAACAAACATCTTGTTAGAAAAATATAAAAAATTAAGTAAACAACAATAATGAAAGAATATGAGATATATGTGGAAACCCTAATCTACGTAGCTAAACCACATGGAAATGACATCTTCAGTCTTTCATTATTACTCAACAAAATATTTTAGTTCTTTCTTATACAACTATGCAAGAGGTCATTTACCTTTTATACTCTACATATGATGGTTTCAAAATGAATCAAAATATGTTGGAAAGCTCAAGAATTTTTTCCTTGAGGACTTTTCCGCCAAACCCACGGTTAGGGGGACCTACTCGGCACATATGGATTGTATGTGGGCCTAGTCATGTATTCTACAAGAAGAACATCATAGATTTGGATATTGACTTCATATCCTAACATTCTTCCGCCTGAAGTTGATATATAGGAAGTTGCTTACCTCTATTTTGCACCCACGTGTCATTTCCCAACACTACCTTTATCACATTTTCAACAAATCTAGAGAATTTTTACACCATTCAAACTTACTATATCCTAACCAACTTTCTAAGCATAAATGAAACATTATTATCAGTACCAATTGTATGCAATATGATCCTACCTTCTTCCACCACTCTCCTTATGAGAGTGGTACTTAACATCAATATGTTTCACATGTTCATGAAATATTGGGTTCTTCACTAAGTGAATGAAAATTTGACTATCACTATGCAAAGTGATATTCCCCTACATCATCTTGAAGTCATCCATCAGTTTCTGTACCCATATTTCCTCTTTGTTGGCCTAATTTGTTGCCACATATCCTGCTTTAGTAGTTGATAAAGTGATCACCATTGGATACAACTTAAATATCCAACTTACAACCTCACCAACAAGAATGAAAGTATATCTTGTAGTAGACTTTTTTCCATCTCTATCTCAACCAAAATCAAAATCTGTAAAACCTTTAATCTATAATTTGCTAATATATAGAAAATAACAACATTTGAAGTGCCCCTTAAGTATTTAAATATCCACTCCATAACATTCCAATGCTCCTCACTAGGATTCATCATGAAACGATTAACAACTCTGACTACATGGGCAATATCCAATCTATTGTGATACAGAACATGAGACTCCCTACTATAATACAAATGAATGCACATGAGACATGTTTGTCTTATCTACTTCTATGCTAGGACAATGTTCAAAAGACAACTTGAAGAGTGTAGAAAGTTCTGATATTTTGGAGCAATGGACCTAGAAACTAAATGGAGCTGCAATACAACGTAATTCATTGAATAAAAGAATTAAAAAAGGTCACAAAATCATAATCTTCATTAACTTGTATTGAAATATTGGAGAGACAATGCTCATTAAATATGAGATCTAGAATACTATATGCATTAGAATGCAAGAGATAATACTCATCCTTGAGTAAATTTGCCTTATATACGCTTAACTAAGGAAACAATGCAATGAGTGTTCATTCATGCATGGCACAATCAGAGTGTTCCCTTGCATGGTCATTTTCTCACATGAATGGAGTTAATTGAGCCTTGACTAGCCAAGCGGTGTCAACTAGCTCACAACTATTGAGTGAGACTAGTTAACATGGCTTTAATAAGTCGAGAGGTCTCAACTAGTTCATAACTATTGAGTGAGGCTACTTAACTGACCGAGCTTAGTTGATTGCATAATAACATGCAAGAGAGGCATAGTTTCACTAGTCATTTGGGGTCATCAAGCATGAAAACGTGCACAAATCTCTAAAAATGTGGAGTAGGGCACCTTTCTTCCCTAAATTGGTGGAAGGGGGTGCATGAGGTCCTAAAAGAAGGAAAACTGGCTTAAGTGAGACCACAAGAGTGTGTGTACAAAAAAAAAACCCCATAGGCCTAACTTAGGTGAGTATGATGCACAAAAAAATGGGTCCCAACAATTGTAGCCATCTTAGTTACCCAAGTACTATAAAAAATTCTCTAAAAAATTAGGAAAGAATGAAAACCTTATTGGAGAAAAACCCTTGTCAAAAAGAGAATATTGAGTAAGTAGACTAGGTATCCTTCTCTAAATATGTCGTCACTCCTAGATAAGCTCGCAATTCTGTTAACTTCTCTCTATGAAGGACTTGGTCAATATGTTTGTAATTTGTTATGTCGAAGGGCATTATTGCAAATCAATGATCCGGTCATGAATCGTCCCTCTGACATAGTGCATATGGATCTTAATATGTCTGGTCATTTGTGACTAAGATGGTTCATTGGAGATATAGATAGTACTCTGGATGTCACAAAAGATGATAATAGGCCTGTGAAACTTAGTGAGAAGGTGTTGTAACCAAATGTTTTGTGTTGTTGCATTCACTACACCTCTATACTCTACTTATGATGTTGGTAAAGAAATGGTTTCCTAGTTCTTACTTAACCAATAAATATGCCCTGATATAAGAATGAAAATTTATCTAGAGGTGGATTTGTGACCATTTTCATCACTAGTCCTATCAAAATTTGTGTACCCAACTAGATCTTCAGAACAACCTGCTACATAATGAATCCCAAATTTATGATCACTATTCACTAGTGTAGAATCCTCTTTTCATATTTCCAATGAATCTTATGAGGCTCTTACATGTATGTAGAAACAACTTCAACAACAAATGAGATGTCCACTCTAGTGTGAGTGAGATAAATAATACTCCCAAAAAAATGACAATACCATGTAATGTCCACCAAAGGTGTAGTACTACCATATTCAATAGTTAATCTTGAATGGAAGGGTGATGGGGATGATTTGCATCAGTCATTTGCAATTTTTTAAGAAGGTATTGTTCATACTTAGGTTGTGCCAATGTGACTCCTAAATCAAATTGGGTGATTTCAAGGCCAAGAAAGTAATGAAATAGTCCTAAATCAGCCATGCAAAATATGGCATGCAAATCATATTCAAACCAAACAATAGATGAAGAGGAATTCCATGTGATTAGGAGATCATACACATAGAGTACAATCAACAAAAGAGACTCTCCTTGTCGAAGCATGCCCACATTTGGATCTGAATTGGAGTGAGATAATCCTTGGGATAGCAAGAAGAAATCCATCTTTTCATACCAAGCTCGAGGTGCTTGCTTTAGGCCATACAAATATTTCTACAATTTGTAGACAAGAGATGAGTCTTGGATGTACCTTTGTGGCTACTCCATGTAGATATATTCTACAATATCACCATGAAGAAATTCACTCCTCACATCCATATGATGAAGTTTCCATTGCTAAGTTGTGACAACGGTGAGCATAAGTCAAATGGAATCCATCTTGGCAAACCGTTGATAAAGTTTCATTGTAATCTATGTCATGTACCTATGATAAATATTTTGTTACTAGTCTTTTCTTATAATTATTAATGATACCTATCTTCTTCCATCTTAGTTCTGTAAACCCATTTACATCAAACAATATTTATCTTTGGAGAAAGAGGTACCAACTCCCATGTGCTTTTTTTTCATTAGAGATTGGTACTGCTCATCCATGGATACTTCCCAATTTATATTACCAGTAGATTCTGCATGTGATTGAGGATATGTCACAACAACTATGTAGCAATGTGTGGGAGTAACTGGCTCTATAGATGTGAGTCTATGTGGGGCATCATGAAACTAGGAGCAAATCTTTCTTAGATTTCATGGATCTCCAAGTAGTTCTCCTGCTACCTAAAAAGTTTACTTTACTCAATGTACTTGAACTATCAAGTATGTAATACTCCATTCATCGCTATCATCAGCTTCTTCTTCATCTGGATATGAATTTTCATTTGAGGTAGTAGACGAAATATCGGCGAGATCGTCTTCAATAACCAATGGTGCATCAATTGTAAAAATATTTTCATGCAAGTTTCCTTCTTCAATCTTGACACTCCTTTAATTGAAAATATTTTCGATGATAGGATTTAATAATATGTACCCCTTTATACTTTCAGGATATCCTACAAAAATACATTCTTCACTTTGTGGGTCCAAGGCCCTTCTTCATTTGGAAGGAATGTGATCCCATACATGAAATCCAAACACTTTGAAGTGGTTGACTTTTGGTTTCCAACCACTCTAAACATTGAATGGAGTAACTCCTTTCAAGGATTTATAAATAACTAGGTTCTAAATTTAGGTCTAATAGTTGATGGATTCAACCCAAATTTTTGGAGCAAGGGACTTGGACTATAGCATGTGTGTCTCCATCTCCTTCAAGGATTTGTTCTTTCGTTATGCCACTCCATCTTGTTGTGGAGTGTATGGAATTGTATAGTGCAACTGAATTCCTACTTTTATACATAGATGTTGGACATATTTGTTGGCATACTCCCCCCATTTTCTATACACATGATCTTGATACCTTTCCAGAATGCTTCTCTACAAGGGATTTGAAATCCGTGAAACATTAGAAGACTCCATATTTCAGATTCAGGAAGTAAACCCATGTGTTTCTTGACCAACCATTGGTGAAATTCAATACATGCTTGGACCTACTCATGGAATGTCACTATGGACAAGTTAACAAATAGAAGACACTCGCCATGAATTCCCTTTCTCAATTTTTTCTTCAAGTTCTTTCCAATAGCACAACCTAAAAATACTACATCAAAATAGTGGATATCTAGAAAACATATCACCATACCTTGCTTGCTTAGCTACATCAAATATTAGTAGTTTAGGTGACCAAACCTATCATGCCATAACCTTATTACTTCATTAGAATTTTTTATACTTACAAAGGAAGAAAATTTGGGAATAAAGTTAGAGAAAACATACAATCTTGATTAGTGTTCAAATTTCCCAATAACAACCTTTGATCCATTAGTCATATCAGTGATGACTACTAAATTTGGGGTAATTTCCACTAATTTACATGTTCCTGAGTGAGTAATTTGATATTTAGAAAGTATGTTTGTGTACAAGGAAGGGACACAAACTATATCTTGAAATTTTCCATGCTCTTGAATAACAACTCCTTTTCCACATACGTGAATTAGTGGGTCATCTCCCATAAATATTGTAGGACTAGTGCATGGATCCATGGAAGAGAAAATGTTCTATCACTAGGCCATGTGATTGAAGTTGTTGAGTCCAAAACCCATGAGGATGATGAGGAGGAGGAAATGGAAACAAGCACATGGCCTTTATAATTTTGTGGTATTTTAGCTTCCTTGTTATTCTTGGTGTGGTCAAGAACATTGATGTTTTTCTTCTAATCAAGAAGTTGGGTCAATTGATCGATTTCCCTCTTCATGCAATATTTGTATTCATGGTTGAAAATTTTACAGTATGCACATGTTTTCTTCTCCTTCTTTCCCTTTCCAACTTTGGAGGAGGAAGCCTCTTGTGTATTTCTTATATTTTTCTCCTTCTTACCTTTGAATTATTACTTTTTCTTGTTCATGTTCTTGTTTCCTTCATTCAAATACTAATACAAAAAATTTATTTAGGGGTGATTTTCGTCTGCCTCCAAAAGTGGGAACTAGAGGAATGTCTTAACATTGGAGGTGGTTTGTAAGAACCCCCCCAACATTGGTGACTTTAAAAGTCTAGAATTTTAGAGGCATTTTTTGAAGAGATATGAACCGCCTCAAAAATTCCATTTTCAAGGGGGTTCCAAACTACCCTTGAACCCCCCCTCCCGCACCAAAAAAAGGGGGGAGGGGGGATTGGGGGCGATTCAAATATCTTCAAAAACCATCTATAAAAGGTCAGAATTTTTGAATCATCAATGTTGGGGAGGGTTCTTAAAAGTCATCTCTAATGCTAAGAACTTCCCCCAAAAGTGGCATTTGGGGTAAATTGAAAAGCACCCTTGTAGAAACCTATAAGGGCAGTTGAGAACTCACCTTGTAGCATTTTTTTAGAATAGTTAGAAACCCTACTTGTATAATATTATGAGGAAAAGTTAGATCCCCCCTCATAAAAAATTATGAGGGAAGTTTAGGGCTCCCATCGATTAGAGGAAATTTGAGGTCTAAAATGGGCCTCCTAAGGAAAATAATAAAATAATAGTTAAAATAATAAAATAATAGTTATTAATTTTGGAGGAAGAATGAAAAAAAACTATTTTTTGTTCGTATTTTCGACATATCTCCCTGTGGTTTTAATCAAATTTCGAGCGGGAGAGTGCGTTGGATACAGAAAATTTAATTATGCATCCAACGAGTACCCACACTGCATACTTTTGACAGACCCCGCTACCCCAAAAATAAGAAATACTTGAAAAACGTGATGGTATTTCTTATTTTTGGGGTGGCGGGGTCCGTCAAAAGTATGCAGTGTGGGTACTCGTTGGATGCAGAATTAAATTCCGCATCCAACGAGCTCTCCCGCTCGGAATTTGAGTAAAAACACAGGGAGATATGTCGAAAATACAAACAAAAAAAATAGTTTTCTTTTATGACAAATATGTCAATTCAACCATTATGGTTGACTCATATTATTGAAATTCTATTGGTTCCTGAATTCCAACTCACAAAATTTATTGTTAGCGCGTTTTCTTATAAGGCCCATTTTAGACCCCAAATTTCCTCTAATGATAGAAACCTATGAGGGTGGTTTATATCCCTCATCATTGCAACTTATAAGGGTGGTTTAGAACCCCCTTACGTAGAAACTTATGAGGGTAGTGCAGAAAAACCCTTATATAAACCTATGAGGGTGGTTTAGAAACCCCCTTATAGATACCTACGAGGACGATTTTGAACCCTCCTCTTAGAAATCTATTTGGAGGTCTAACCCCCTCACCCCTCTTAAAATCCTACAAGGGCAGTTAAGAACACCCCTCATATCAACATACAAGGGAAATTTAAAAATCCCCTTGTAGAAACATATAAGGGCGAATAGAACCCCCTTGTAGCAACTTAAGAAAACAATTTTAAACCCCAATCATAGTGAAGTACGAAGGTGATTAGGAACCCGCCTCATAGAAACAGTGTCGAATATATTTGTCACATCATTTTCATCTTTAAATTAAAGATAACGACCAACTCACATGATTAAGGTTGGAGAGAGTTCTCATTAACATATATAAATCATTTTTACAATGTGGACATCCATGTACATAATTAAAAAATGGTCTATGTATTATTCTATAAGGAGTGTTTTCCATTTTTTAAATTGATAAAATGTCATATTGTAAAATGAAATGTACATAAGTACAAATGGTCCATGTATATTGATGAGTTGCATTTTTTGTTTTCTAAATTGATAACGTAATATTATAAAATGTATCTAATTAAAAGTGTTTTATGTATATTTTTCAAGTCTATCAATTTATTATAATAATTCTTTTTAAGTATTGATAAATATCCGACCTAAACCAAAACCTTGGCCAGTGGGTTTCACTCAGAATTTGACATGAAAAAAGCAACGAGAGTAGAATGCTAGAAGATTTGGAGGATGTGAGTGAGATGTAATACTTGGAAGGGTGTTTCCCACGACTTAATGATTTCCAACTAGATGATCCGGTTGTTTCCAGTTATCAAAAGTAGGAACCCTCAATTCCAAAAGTTGCAAGACTATCATAGGTGGACAACTCAATAGATCACTACTTGATTGTGGGGCCTCTTTCTTGTATTTGAGAACTTTGAAATTTTTGGATATAGGTAGCTCATTTGAATAGATGCTCTTCCTAAAAGCTTCTATTGTGAATTGAAAAAGAGAAATGGATGATGATATGTGTGGAGAACAATTCCTTCACCGAAAAAATAATGGTGTCAATGTTTTAATCTCTAAACCAATGTATAAAATTAATTGTTATATATGTTTCTTTTCAATTTGGTTGTTGATAATCCTTCTAAATGGTATCCTATAAGATGGCCTCCATGTTTGAGAATTACCGCATTAGAGTAATTTGAAGCATCACACTCTATCTCAGAGATATGCTAAAAGTCATACAATCGAAGGATTAGTGTAGAACACAAGATATTCTTGACGTGCTAAAAGGTTGATTTGTTGTTGGAGGTCCAATCAAAAAGACGTTGAGTGGATAGTACACAGAGAGAACAAGCTTTCTTGGAAAACTTTAAAAAAAAAATCGATAAAGATGGACACCACTTAGAAACAATTTAAGGTTTGTTGTAATATGGGTAATGACCATTCTAGGAGGGTCTTGACATTACGAGGATCTAGCTAAATGCCTCTTACATAAATGAAAAATCACAAGTAAGAAAAATAGTATTGGCCAAACACATATTCATTTAGTTTTACTTGCAATTCATTGGCTCACAAAATATCGACCACTTGATGAAGATGGAGGATGTAGTCATATTGTTAGAAAAATATAAGAAATGAAGTAAACAACAATAAGAATAGAGTATGAGATATACATGGAAACCCTAATCTGCATAGGTAAAACCACACGACAATGACATCTTCAATCTTTTATTATTACTCAACAAAAAATTTTAGTTCTTTCTTATACAACTATGCAAGGGGTCATTTACCTTTTATACACAACACATGAGGGTTTCAGAAGGAATCAAAATACATTGGAAAGCTCAAAAGATTTTTCCTAGGGTGCATTCTCCCCAAGCCCACGGGTAGGGGGGACCTACTCGAGTGTGGGCCTAGTCATGTCTTCTGCAAGAAGAACATCATAGATTTGGATATTGACTTCATCTCCTAAAATTCCCTCACTTGAAGTTGATATACAGGAAGTTCCTTACCTCTATTTTTCACCTGCATGTCATTTCCCAACACTACCTTTATCACATTTTTAGCAAACCTAGAGAAGTTTTGCACTAGTCAAATTTATATATCCTAACCAACTTTCTAAGCATGTATGTGGAATTCTTATCAGTACCAATTGTATGCAATATGATGCTACCTTCTTCCACCACTCTCCTTATGAAAATGGTACTTAATATCAATATGTTTCATGTGATCATGAAATATTGGATTCTTCACTAAGTGAATGGAACTTTGACTATCACTATGCAAAGTGATATTCCCTTGCATCATCTTGAATTCATCCATCAGTTTATCTATCCATATTTCCTCTTTGTTGGCCTAAGTTGTTGCCACATATTCCGATTTAGTGTTTGATAAAGTGATCACCATTTGAGACAACTTAAATATCAAACTTACAACCTCACCAACAAGAATGAGAGTAAATCATGTAGTAGACTTTCGTCCATCTCTATCTCCACCAAAATCAAAATATGTAAAGCCTTTAATTTGTTAATCTATAGAAAATAACAACATTTGAAATGCCCCTTAAGTATTTGAGTATCCACTTCGTAACATTCCAATGCTCCTTACTAGGATTCAACATGAATTGGTTAACAACTCCTACTTCTTGGGAAATATGCAGTTTGGTGTGATAGAGAACATGAGACTCCCTACTATAATACAAATGAATACACATGATACATTCTTGTATCATCTACTTCTATGCTAGGACAATGTTCAAAAGACAACTTGAAGTGTGTAGAAATTTGTGAGATTTTGGAGCAATGGATATAGAAACTAAATGGTGTTGCAATACAAAGTAATTCATTGAATAAAAGAATTAAAAAGGGTCACAAAATCATAATATTCATTAACATGTATTAAAAGAGTGGAGATACAATGCTCATTAAATATGAGATCTAGAATACTATATGCATTAGAATGCAAGAGATAATACTCGTCCTTGAGTAAATGCACATCATCTACGCTTAACTAAGGAAAAACTCCAATGAGTGTTCCCTTCATGCATGGCACAATAAGAGTGCGCCCTTGCATGGTAATGTTGCTCACGTGAATGGAGTTAATTAACCCTTGTCTAGCCAAGCGGTGTCAACTAAATCACAACCATTGAGTGAGACTAGTTAACTTGGCTTTAACAAGTCTATAGGTATCAACTAGCTCATAACTATTGAGTGAGGCTAGTTAACTGACCAAGCTTAGGTTGTTGCACAATAACATGCAAGAGAGGCACAATTTCACAAGTCAATTCAGATAATCATGCATGAAAAGGTGCACAAATCCCTAAAAATGTGGAGTAGGGCAACTTTCTTCCCTAAATTGGTGGAAGAGGGCAAATGAGGTCCTAAAAAGAAGGAAAAGTGGCTTAAGTGAGACCACAAGAGTGTGTGTACAACAACAACCCCCATAAGCCTATATTATGTGAGTATGATGCAAAAAACAATGGGTCCCAATAATTGTAGTCATCTTAGGTACCCAAGTACTATAAAAAAAATCTCTAAAAGATTAGGAAAGATGGAAAACCTTGTTGAAGAAAAACCCTTGTCAAAAAAGAATGTTGAGTGAGTAGACTTGGTATCCTTCTCTAAATATGCCTTCACTCCTAGGTAATCTCACAACTATGTTAAATTCTCTCTATGTAGAACTTGTTCAATATGTTTTCAATCTGCTATGTCGAAGGACAGTATTGCAAATCAATGGTCTCGTCATGAATCATCCCTTTGATATAGTGCATATGGATCTCAATATGTTTGGTCATTTGTCGCTAAGTTGGCTCATTGGAGATATAGATAGTACTCTGGTTGTCACAAAATATGATAGTAGGACAATGAAACTCAATGAGAATTTGGTGTAGCCAAATATCTTGTGTCGTTGCATTCACTACATTATCTGTAGGATAAAAAAATACTCAGAAATTAAAGTGCTCAAAATTGATTGAAACTGGACTCATGCGTAGCCCTCGTCCTCATGATTCCAATGCAAGTTGAACGAGGTCAAACGGAGATCGTATGATAAAGATATGGCCTTCTGTTTGTTTCCCCAAACATGGAAAAATGTCGGCTGTACAGTCTGTACAGCTAACGTGGCAAAGAAAAAAAATCTGATGTAGCTGCCATATGTCAGGTGTTATGGTGGCATAGGGACGACGTGGATCAATGTATGCCTTCCATGTGGATGCGACATGGAATATGTCATAGTGGCATAGGGGATGACGTGGGCCAATGTATGGTTGTCATGTGTCCCTTCAACTACTGTGTAAAAAGTTGGTTTGCTCTCCATGGGAGTCAAACCCATGACCTCTGACTGTCAGGCAGCGACTTCGCACAAGCTGGGCCGCCAGCCCACCTACAAGATGTTTCTTAACCCTTAAGGGCACGAAAACAATTTGAATTTGGAAAACGTTTTTGTTGGCGGAAAAAGGGGCTAGGGCTTAGCCTCAGCTCCAACCCTTTAATGCTCCAAGCGCCCATGTTCAAACAGACCGTTGACTTAGTGGAGGAAAGGGCGCCCTTTGGGCTGGCCCTCAGTCGTGTGGCTCCATGTGCCCACAACCTCCGCCCAAAGGGGCGTTTATGGTGTTGGTGGAGCACCAATTTGGCCAAAAATTTTGAAACTGAACTAGGTGCTAAGTTTTGGAATGAGAGCTGGGTTTGAGAGGGAGTGCATTTTGGCAAGTAGAGAACAGAGGTTTTTGGGAAAAATAGTGTATCTTTCTCATTTGGAGGCCAAATCAGGTGTTGTAAAATCCCAGATAGGGGTTTTTGGACCTTCTGTAGACATTGGAGCCATCTATTTTGCAGTTTGAGCATTGTAAGCACTATTTTTTTAACATAATTTGAGCATAATGAAAATGATCCATTAGAAGTTGAACCAGGAGATGTAGCCCAAGGAAGGGGTGAACTCTTTTATCATTTGTTGTGTTATGTGCTTTGTTTGATGGCTACGATTTACTGTTTTTACTACTCATGTTAAGAAAAAATCATTATATTTTATGTGCTTGCAATCTGATCCTATTTCCCAAGAGACATACAAATTACTTGCACTTTTAAAATTATCAAACCTTGTTTAATATTCAGATATACTCTACTTCTGATGTTGGTAAAGAAATAGTTTCCTAGTTCTTACTTAACCAATAAATAGGCCCTAAAATAAGAATGAAAACTTATCTAGAGGTGGGTTTGTGTTCAGTTCCATCACTAGTCCTATCAAAATTTGTGTACCCAACTAGATATTGAGAACAACTTGCTATATAATGAATCCTAAAATTACGATCACTGTTCACATAGCAGAGAATCCTCTTTTCATATTTCCAATGAATTTCATGAGGATCTTACATGTCTCTACAAAAAACTCCAACAACAAATGAGATGTTTGCTCTAGTGTGGGTGAGATAAATAAGACTCCCAACAAACTAACAATACCATGTATTGTCTACCGAAGGTGTAGTACTGCCATATTCAAGATTTAATCTTGAAAGGAAGGGTGATGGAGATGATTTGCATCAGTCATTTGGAATTTGTTAATAAGGTCTTGTGCATACTTAGGTTGTTCCATTATGACTCCCAAATTAGATTGGTCGATTTCGATTCCAAGAAAGTGATGCAATAGTCCTAAATCATCCATGCAAAATATGGCATGAAAATCATATTTAAACCAAACAATAGATGAAGAGGAACTCCTTGTGATTAGGAGATCATCCACATTGAGTACAATCAACAAAAGAGACTCTCCTTGTCGAAGCATGCACACACTTGGATCTGAATTGGAGTGAGAGAATCCTTGGGATAGCAAAAAGAATCCATCTTTTCATACCAAGCTCGAGCTGTTTGCTTTAGGCCATACAAATATTTCTATAATTTGTAGATGTTAAGCCCTAAATGTTGGGCATAGCTCCCTCTATAGTGTGGCACATTACCCCCAAATTGTGGTGTCTTACATATTATTGATGTCATCTTGGGTCTATTAGTTTTTATTGTGCACCTTTGCCTCCTATATATAGGAAGAAGATATTTTCACTTTAGTCAACATTGTATATTGTCTTGCCTTGGGTACACATTACATTGTGTAAGGAGGTTCCTCCCTCGAAGAGGATTGATATTCATTTATTTTCTTCATTATTAAGGCGTGTATTCCTCTCTTCTTATCTATTTATGCTATTTTTATGTTATTTTTGGGACTTGGTTACATACATTTGGTATTAGAGCTCTTTCATCGAGACTGGCTTCTGCAAAACGAGTTATCTTGTAATTATTGCTACAATTTTTTTTACAAGGATATAGAGATCGAGGTTAAAAACCCACTTCTAAAACAAATCGATCTATTGCCAACCCAAAATTCATATCTTGATCCATTACAATTTCAGAGATATTCATAGAGGAAACTAGATTTTTAAACTAGTCCAAAACCTATCCTAAAACAAGTGTTCTAGGGAGAAAGGTCATATCTGAGGAATGCAAGATCCAAACTAAGTGAGACCTATTTTATTCAAAAGAGGATGAACTAGGGTATCTGTGGTAGGATTTTCAGCTGCAAAAAAATATATTGGATTCCTGGAATACTGTACAAGTTCGCTCTTTTGTATAGGAAAAAGAAAGCTTTGGGATATTTGCAATAACTTTTTATTGACATATTCAAATTAGGTCAGACCTTTGGTGTTGGAAATTGGACACATCATGATACAAACAGCCTAAATTTCATACCCAAAGAATCCAAAATTCAAATTTTACCTCAGTTTCAAGTCGGCTAGAAAATAGTATTCCAACCAGGGTTTGAAAAAAGGTGTTATAGGGAAAATTGTTATATCTAGAGCATATGATATCCAAATTGAGTGAGAAATGTTGCATCAAAAAGAATACTGGCCATAGTATCTGTGGTATATTTTTCAGAGGAACGTTTGAAATACTAGACACTCGGCATATCGTACAAGTTCGCTCTTCTGGATAGGAAAAAAAATAAGAAGTGTTGGGAGAATTACTATATAATTTTATTGGAGCATCCAAATTAGGTTAGAACTACGACATTAGAAAGAGGATACATCAAGAAACCACAACCCGAAGTTGTAGACCTAGAGGGGATGAAATTTTAAATTTATCTCATTACAAGTCGGCCATAAAACAATTTTCCATTCAAGGTTTGAAGAAGGAAAATCTTTAGTTCTAGATTGCATAGAGCATTGACAAACAACCTCCAAATATTGAAGATGTCCAAAAACATGATGAAACAATAGGTAGATCAACATCACAGTCAAAGGAGTTTTGAAGAAGGAAAATCATATGATAACTTGAACAAATCATTGAAACAAGGACTAAACAACTACGAATTCAATCTATTATTGAGTACCTCATCAAGTGGAAGAACTTACCAGCTAGATATTCGACATCATAAGATGATGCATTCATAGAGATGCATCCACAACTACCTAAGTGTTGAGGACAATGCTTGTCTGAAGGGGAGGGGCATGTTAATCCTTAAATGTTGGGCACATTCCCCCCTATAGTGTAGCACATTACCCCTTATATTGTGGTGTATTACATATTATTGATGTCGGCTTGGGTTTATTAGTGGTTCTATTAGTTGTTATTGTGCACCTTTGTCTCCTATATATAGGAAGGAGATATTTTCACTTTAGTCAACATTGTATATTGTTTTGTCTTGGGTACACATTACATTGTGTAAGGAGGTTTTGTAACACCACGGTTTTGACCCTGTTTGCATTAAAATATATATGATGTAAATATTGTATTTAATCATGGTGTGGAGCTAAAGGCCAAGGCCTCACCATCGATTTAGTGGTTTATGTTCGACAATTAAAATCGATGTCGATGGTATTTCATGCTATCCCGGCACATTATAATTTAGACATCATATACATATGCAATTTAATTAAAATACCCACAACCAGCTATGTCAATGCAACAATTAAAGAGATGGGGGCATGATTTCCTAAGGAATAGGGGGGGAAATAATTCAAACCTTTGAGCCAATGGGGAAAAGCCAAATGTCAAAGGGAGAACCCATCAAACTGTCAACTACCCATTTTGTCTTTTGTGCCCAATCATTTATTTCTGCCAAAAATTGGTTGAGGTAGTTATTGCATGGAGATAGGAAGAGTATGGGAGTCAAATTCGAATTGGGAAGAGCACCCATTTTGGAAAATCATGTTTTGACTTCTTGGGCAAATAAAAACCCAAAACATATGCCCATTATATTATGCATTCACCTTTTTCATTTTTCCTCACGTTTTTGAGCTCCTGGGCATTTTTCCTCACCCATCATTCTCCTTCACGTTTGGGCTCTTTCAGGTAGCTGGAGCTTCCTGTGTGTTTTCATTTCATGTTTTGATTGTTTAATTCATTCTCCCCATGGTTGGGAGGTCTCTTTTGTAATGCTCAGTGGTTGGGTCGTATTCCTCACGAATTGCTGCCATTTTCCTCATTAATTCATTTTTGTGTTGCTGAGTGAATGGCCAGCAAGGATTCACGATTTTGGGGTTTATAGCAGTCGTTTTTGCTCATGAAATGCCCAGAATCATTGCTAAGTTCGAATTGCTCACCCAAGGGTCGATTTCTCCATTTTACCAATACAATTTTGGTTGAAAAACGTTTTTTTACTCAAACCCAGAACTTGTATTTTGTGTGTGTGCATCCTATGCTTGTGTCTGAACCGGTTTGGAGTGGAAGAGGGAAGAATTAACTTGATAAAACTAGTGTAGAAAGGAACCACACAAAGATATCAAGAGGGGTTGGTTATTCTTTCTTGCACACCCTGAAGAGCACTGAAAGGGAAGGCATAGCCTGAGGGACTGTGTAGTAGAGAAGGGGATGTTTCCTTGTGTTGGGTGTGTAGGTGTTGGGAAAACCAAGCCAGATCTTGTGTAGGTGTCCATAGCTCTATGGTTGAGCTCACTAGATTAGCAATTCATCCTTCCACCTCCCTGGCAGCCTAATAAACCCAACTGTGTTTGGCTTGGCTGAGTTTTGATGTGTATTTGGCTATGTGTGAGCCTACTGTTTCTCCCTTATTCCTTGTGGGAATCATTCCTAGCTCGAGGGTGGCAGTGCTGCTGAGATATTGATGAGCACACTAGCCTATGGTTGGGTGGAATGTTGCACCGACATAGCTGGTTGCGAGACAAGCTTCTTCTCAAGATAAGTATCTTTTGTGTTTAATCTCTGCAACTGTATTTGTTTAATGAATTATGAACATGATGAATGTTGTGTTGAAATGTACTTTCTTTCGCTATAGATTACATTGCATTATGCATATGTGTATGTTTTTATTTCCAATTCATTTGTTATTATTCTCATGGTGCTTAGATCCCCGCTTAAATGATAGAAGCAGTGTCGTAGTCGCGTCCTCTCGGATAGGAGGGGATGTGACATGTTCCTCCCTCAAAGATGATTTTTATTCATTTATTTTCTTCATTATTAAGGTGTGGATTACTATCTTCTTCTCTATTTCTATTATTTTTATGTTATTTCTGGGACTTGGTTACATAACAGTAGACAGGAGATGAGTCTTGGATGTACACATGTGGTTGTTCCATGTAGATCTATTCTACAAGATCCCCATGAAGAAATTCACTCTTCACATCCATATGATGAAGTTTCCATTGCTAAGTTGCACAGTTCAAATGTAATCCATCTTGGAAAACTGGTGATAATGTTTCATTGTAATCTATGTCATCTACTTATGATAAATCTTTTGCTACTAATATTTTCTTATAATTATTAATGAGACCCATCTTAATCCATCTTATATTTGTAAACCCATGTACATCAAACAATATTTCTCTTTGGAGAAAGAGGTACCAACTCCCATGTGTTTTTTCATGAGAGATTTGTACTCCTCGTCCATGGATTCTTCCCAATTTATATTACCAATAGCTTATGCATGTGATTGAGGATATGTATCAACAACTATGTAGAAATGTGTGGGCGGAAATAGCTCTATAGATGTGAGTCTATGTGGGGCATCATGAAACTATGAGCGAGTCTTTCTTAGATTCACAGATCTCCAACTAGTTCACCTACTACCGAAAGAGTTTACTTTTCTTAATGTGCTCAAACTGTAAATTATGTAATACTCCATTCATCAATATCATCAGCTTCTTCTTCATATGAATATGAATTTTCATTTGATACAGTAGAAGAAATATCAGTGAGATCATCATCAATAGCCAAGGGGGCGTCAATTGTAAAAAAAATTCATGCAAGTTTCCTTCTTCAAACTTGACACTCCTTTCATTGAAAATATTTTCAGTGATATGATTTAGTATTATGTGCCCGTTTATACTCTTAGTATATCCT
This sequence comes from Pseudotsuga menziesii, assembly GCA_001517045.1. Taxonomy (NCBI): domain Eukaryota; kingdom Viridiplantae; phylum Streptophyta; class Pinopsida; order Pinales; family Pinaceae; genus Pseudotsuga; species Pseudotsuga menziesii. The sequence goes on along the minus strand of LPNX010199060.1, from coordinate 308,534 downwards.
ACAAAAATGCATTCTTCACTTTGTGGATCCAAGGCCCTTCTTCTTTTGGAAGTAACGTGTGCCCGTGAATGAAATCCAAACGCTTTGAAGTGCTTGATTTTTGGTTTTCAACCACTCTAAATATTGAATGGAGTAACTCCTTTCAAGGATTTATGAGGGACTAGGTTCTAAATGTAGGTTTAATATTTGATGGCTTCAACCCAAAGTTTTGGAGCAAGGGACTTTGATTGTAGTATGCATGTTTCCATCTCCTTCAAGGATTTGTTATTCCATTATGCCACTCCATATTGTTGTGGAGTGTATGGAATTATATGTTGCAACTCAATTCCTGCTTCTATACATAGATGTTGGACATCTTTGTTGACATACTCCCCCCATTTTCTATACGCGGTATCTTGATCCCTTTCTTGAATGCTTCTTTGCAAGGGATTTGAAATCCATGAAACATTTGAAGAATTCATCTTTCAGCTTGAGGAAGTAAAGCCATGTGTTTCTTGACCAACCATTTGTGAAAGTCAAGACATAATTGGACCTACTCATGGATGGGTGTTGGAATGGGCTTGTTATGTCACTATGGACCAGTTAAAGAATAGAAGAGGCTCGTCATGCCTTCCCTTTCTCAATTTTTTCTTTAGGTTCTTTCCAAGAGCATAACCTAAACATACTACATCATAATATTGTATATCTAGCAAACCGCTCACCATATCTTGCTTGCCTAGATACTGCAAGTATTAGTAGTTTAGGTGACCAAACCTATCATTCCATAACCTTCTTACTTCATTAGAAGGTTTTAGAATTCTGAGAGGAAGAAAAATTGGGAATAAAGTTAGAGAAAACATACAATCTCGATTGGTGTCCATCTTTCCCAATAACAACCCTTCATCCATTAGTCATATCAGTGATGAATACTAAATTTGGGGTAATTTCCACTCATTTACCTGAGCCTAAGTGAATAATCTAATATTTAGAAAGGATATTTGTGGACATGGAAGGGATACAAAATATATCTTGAAATTTTCCATGCTCTTAAAGAACAACTCCTTTTCCACATATGTGAATTGGTGAGTCATCTCCCATCAATATTGTAGGACTTGTGCATGGCTCCATGGAAGAGAAAATGTTGTATGACTAGGCCATGTGATTTGAAGTTGTTGAGTCCAAAACCCATGAGGATGATGATAAGGAGGAAATGGAAACAAACACATGGCCTTTATCATTATGTGGTCTTTCAACTTCCTTGTTCTTCTTGACGTGGTCAAGAACATTGATGTTTTTCTTCTAATCAAGAAGTTGGGCCAGTTGATCAATTGTCCTCTTCATGCAATATTTTTCTTCATGGTTGGACATTTTGCAGTATGCGCATGTTCTATTCTCCTTCTTTCCCCTTCCAACTTTGGAGGAGGAAGCCTCTTGTGTATTTCTTATATTTTTCTCCTTCTTACCTTTGAATTATTACTTTTTCTTTCTCATGTTCTTGTTTCCTTCATTAGAACACTACCACAAAGAATACCTTTTGGGCGGTTGTTATCCACCTCAAAAAGTGGGAATTGGAGGCATTTCTTAGCATTGGAGGTGGTTTGTAAGAACCCCCCCAACATCGATGACTTTAAAAGTCTAGTACTTTAGAGGAATTTTTTGAAGAGATATGAACCGCCTCCAAAAGTCCCTTTTTAAGGGGGTTCCAAACTACCCCTAAAAAGTGACTTTTGGAGGCGGCTCTAAACCACCCTTGAAACTCATTTTTCGGATGTGGTTTGGAGCACCCCCCCAAAAATGGGGAATTTTGGAGGTGGTTCAAATCTCTTCAAAAACCATCTCTAAAAGGATAAACTTTTTAAGTCATCGATGTTGGTGAGGGTTCTTTAAAACCGCCTCTAATGCTAAATAAATGCCCCAAAAAGTGGCATTTGGGGACAATTGAAAACTGCCCTTGTAGAAACTTATATGGGTGGTTGAGAACTCACCTTGTAGTAGCTTTTGAGAATGGTTATAAACCTCCCTTGTAGAATCTAATGAGGATAATTTAGAACCCCCCTCATAGCAATTTATGAGGTTGATTTAGGACCCCCCTCGTAGAAAACTATGAGAGTGGTTTATAACTCTCTTCTTAGCAACTTATGAGGGTGGTTTAGAACCCCCCGATAGAAACTTATGAGGATGGTGTAGAACCACCCTTTTAGAAATCTATGAGGGTGGTTTAGAACTCCACTCATGAATACCTACAGGGGTGGTTTGAACCCCCCTCTAAGAAATCTATTGGGAAGTCTAAAATCCCCCTCTTAAAAGCCTACGAGGGAAGTTAAGAACCCCCCTCGTATCAACATATGTCATGTCCCCTCAATTTTGATCACCAAAGTGTTGACCATGTGAAAACTCCTAGGGGTTCCAATTGACATTAATTACTCTAGCCTAGGGAATTTTGTCAAATCATTATCTATGAGGATTATACTTAATTCTATTTTTATTATTAATTAATTAATGTGCAAATAATATGTGGAATTAATCTTGCCATCTCACGAGGGCGCAATGGGAAAGGCAACTTGCCAAGGAGGAGAATTAGAAGCTGTATGACAAAAGCAATCAGATAGGAAAAAAGCAAAGTGCTAAAAGCCAAAGAAAAGCATCCAGACACAAAAGATGCAACAATTGATCAAAGGAGGGTGCAGTTTCCTTTTGGAGGCTTAGTATCAAAAGCAGGAAAGACGGAAAAGTTGTCATAAGGAAAAGAAGGAAAGTACAGAAAAATATGTCAGGAATAAAGGAAAATTTCAGTCAAGGAAAGCGCAGCTTCCAAATGGGATGAAGGGTACAATAATGGAAATATCTTTGAGGACTCAAACTTGCTAAAATTCTCAAGTAGGGCACATTCATGGTAAGGTTAGGGTTTCTAAGTGGATGCCTTTCTCTCACAAGTCACCTATACCTGCTAAACAAGTCACCTGTGATCTATTTAATGATAATTCGAGCTCATTTACTGATTTTGTTTAATTTATGTTTTGGTATTGATTGGATCCTAAGCTTTAATACTAAGTGGTGAACCTCAGTCTCTTGGGTGTTGTGCCTGAAGTCCCTTGTTCCCCTTCTCCCTTCTTCTTCCCATATTCATTGCAGGTTTTCCTGAAGCTAAGGAGAAGCTTTCATCTATTGAAGGAGGTTGTTTGCAGGTGTTTATGTCTCTTTCATTCCATTATCAGATCAGGTTGGAGAGCTTTGAGGCCTCCTATTAGTGACATCCCTTCATTTTCCCCTCTTCTCTTTGTTCTATGATCTTCTAGCAATTTTGGAGCTATGTAATGGATATTTCGACATAAATATGATATGATATATATACTGATTTCTAATGTATTTTTAAATATCAGGTTCATACCACCTTCAGGTCACTCCCAAATTTTGTGAGATTCAGGGATCGATTTTCTTGGGTTTCCTAGCTCCAGAGTCATAATTTTGGAGTTGTGCTATGATAGGTTACCTATGTGAATATTTTGAGAATTATTTTGACCCTCATGGTCCTGTTATGTTATTATTTACAGTCTCTACAAGTTTCATAACATGTTGATCTGTTTTTACTGAGTTTAGTATCACTCTTTTACACCCTACCTAGATTTCATTGCTAAAATGACTAGTTTTCCAATTCAAGGCATTTTATGTACCTAAATAAGTCCATTTGTTTTACTTTCTACTCTGAGCATTAGTTAACACCTTAATTATGACATCCCAAGCTTAAAAACAAATTTTAGTGCATCTCTTATTGCATTTGAAAAGCACTGAATCTTGACTAGATGCACAATCCTGGTAACTAGTTTTCATAGTCCAACCCTTAATATTAGTTGCGATTGTCAAGAATTTTTTAATACCTCAATAAAGATTTGTATACATGTATGATAACATTATTACCAATCCAAATCAGTTTCCTCAATCCACTGGTTGTTGGATGTGAAAGAATCTTCGTAGTTTCACGGTTGGGTGACCCAAAAGCATGGGAGTAAGTCTAAACATAGCTGATTCTAAAAACTAAATGGTACCTGATATAAATGTGTTATGGAATATTATTTCTTTGTCCTAAAAATTGTCTTTGATTGCTTCCATCAGCCCACTTTCCTGGGACAAAGTATCATCAACATTATTAGTTTTTCCTAGTTTCAAGAGTTGTCTGATAAGTGCAAGGTTTTAATTCATAAATTTAATTTCAATTGCAGCAAGTTAATATTATGATCTGTATAACATATCAGGAATATTATAGTGATATCAGAGCTCTTTCCTTGGCCCAGACTGTGGAAAATAGGCTCTTAAGTAGAAGAAGAAACATTTTTAGCCATGTCATACTCTGAGCAAGACTTTGATGAGTGGTATGAAGAATACTGCAGAAGGTATGAAGAACAAGAAGGCCCCTATGTTGATGGAGGTCTACTGAGTAATGACAATGATTACTTATATGATTCATCCTATGAGGAAGCCATGAGGCTCCTACCAATGATTGAAGAATACCTTGAACAGTCTGAATATGAAGGCTACGAAGATCCCTCATGGGGTACCTCGGGTAGATGCAGTAGGAATGATATGGATGATTTCTGGCTCTTAGCTTATGATCAATCTCTTTGACAGAAATATACAAGCATCAATGGCCAAATTTTCAATGGAAGGAACTCTAAGGAACCCTTCCATTATTCCATGGAATACTATGCCTTGAAGGAAGAGATAAGAGAGGTCTTATCTTTTTGAGAGTACTACACTCTTGAAATACATAATATGTTCATAGATCCCTACGGTGGGAAAAATATGAGAAGCATTTCACATATGGTTGATGAAGTGTGCAAGGAAGTGGAGACTAGAAGGTTGCCACTTGGAGCCAAAAGAGGAGGAAAGAAGGAAGATTCATCAAATCCATTTGCTTGTCCAAGCAGTAAGAGGATTTTGGATTTTTTCCAAACAAAAATTCCAGTGACCATATTGATGAAGAAGCCTCAAGCTCCTTGATGAATAAGAGAAATAAAGAAAAGACAAAGATCCATGAGGTGGAGTGCAAGTCACTGCAAGGTGACTCATGGAAGAAGAAAATGAAGGTGAATGCACTTCCAAATTCTTTGGAGGTGATCTACAGATCATTGATAAGGATGTTGGATCATGTATGGGTGAAGAGACATATTATGGATCAGATCAAAAAGAATATTACAAATCAGAGTTACAATCACATTTGGAGCCACATAAGGAAGAATAAAACAAGGCCACACCGCTTGGGTGTGAACCATAAAATTTGGTGGAGGACCAGGCCACCTTAGTATCACTTCGGGAATATGGTAACATGAAGGACATGGGTGATAAGGGCTCTGATTTTTGCAGCATCCATGATTACTTGCAGCCATATGATTCATGGGAGATTGAAAATATTTCACTTGCCTATGAGGACTGCAAAATGAAGGACAATGGTGAAGGAAAAGAATTCACTCCTAGTTTCTCTATTGTTGAACACCAAATCAATGCAAAGGAGGGTGATGATGTTCATGATGATAAGGTATATTTTGGATCATATCCAAAATAATAACAAATATCATAACTGAAATCATCATTTTCATCTCCTCATGAAGTGGAATACAAGCCCCCACCAGATGGGTGTGAACTAGGAAACATGAAGGAAAACAATTTGATGCAAAGGGAGGAACACAATTCATATTTTTGTACTCTCTTGTAGAAAGATGAAGTTGCAACCACATCAGAAGTGAGGCTTGAAATTGGTAATAATTTGCATCCCCCTATCATCATTGAGGAGATCTATGAACCATATAGTCCTGCAAGTGGGAAAGCAGAAACCAAGATTCATGAAGAGAAGCACAAGTTATTGCAAGGTATTTGCACTGAAGAAGAAGAGGTTCATATGCTAGCACCTCATTTCCTCTCAGGGTCACTGAAGATGAGTGAGATAAATATCAAATAGTCCCTACACACACTCCATGGAACGCATTCATTGATGACAAATCTCTATTGGAAGTTGGAGGAGAAATATTCAATGGAAGACATGGAGAAGTTTCAGAAAGCCATGACAAGCACCAAAGGTCATTTTCTCCAATTGCTTTCTGATAGAGACAATTTACTTGAGATTGTTGAGTTGTTGCATGGAGCATCCTTGAAGGATGAAGAGGAGAATTACAACCTCACACAAGAATTATTGAGAACTCAATGTGCACTCCAAGAATCCCAGATGGAGATAGAGAAACTTCATGAGGAGTTGCAAAGATTTCACTTACCCTCCTACACACTATTCGACCATGTTCACAAGGATGATTACATTTCTGATCACATGGAGGAATCTCATGAGATGGTGGATCATGAGATGCATTTAGTTTTGCATGTGCTTGAAGACTATGTAGACAAGATTGAAGAGAACTAAGCACTTAATCTTTTCCAGAGAAAACAAGAGTTGTTTTCTGGAGAGAGTCTCTTCTCCATCATTAGAGGAAATTTCAACTCAAAATGGGCCTTTTAACTTTAAATCAAATTCCATGTCATCATGTGTTAGCCAATGAAATTCCTTTAAATTTGAAATACCATATAGGTCTTAAACATTTTTTTAATATAAATTTGGGGATAGGTATCATTAAAAAAACTACTTTTTTTTGTCTGTATTTTCGACATATCTCCCCGTGTTTTTACTCAAATTTCAATCGGGAGAGCTCATTGGATGTGGAATTAAATTCCGCATCCAATGAGTACCCACTCGACATACTTTTGATGGACCTCGCTATGCCAAAAACAAGGAATACCTGAAAAGATGTGATGATGATGTCATCATCACGTTTTTTCAGGTATTTCTTGTTTTTGGCGTAGCGGGGTCCATCAAAAGTATGTCGAGCAGGTACTCGTTGTATGCGAAATTTAATTCCACATCCAACGAGCTCTCCTGATCGGCATTTGAGTAAAAACACGAGGAGATATGTCGAAAATACAAACAAAAAAGTAGTTTTTTGCTTTTATTCCTCCAAAATTAATAAATATTATTTTATTATTTTAACTATTATTTTATTAATTTTTTTTGGGAGGCCCATTTTGAGTTGAAATTTCCTCTAATGGGAAGAGTCAAATGAGCCCACATTGGTTGGATCAGCTAGTGATGAAGAAGATGTATCCATAAGATGGGTGGATAAGTATTGCAGATATTTTATTCACAGTTCTACTCACACACCTATTTCAGCCACATCAAGTGGGGATGAAAATTGGGAGAATGAATTTTCCTTGTTAGTGCCATATGAGGAGCAGGAGGCTCCCATAGGTGTCCAAGATGACTTGAGGGATTCACCATTACCTTATTAGCAGCAACATAGGAACATATTGCTGCAACTTGATTCCATTCATCCACACATGGATTGGATAGGAAGATACATAACAGAGATGAAGACTAAAGGGTATGCAAGTTTGGCTCACATAGGTAAAAATTTTCTTTGCATTTGTAGCAGGCCCATAGATGCATATGGTATTGTTTTACCATGTGGGAAGCATATAAGAAATGTATGGAATCCATTGGATGCATTGGGTACACAAAATTCCATGGATTGGATGAGTAGGGACATGTTGGATATGAGAACCCCCACATGGAATCACCACATGTTCCTTGAGAACATAAATGATGCATGTTTCGATGCTTCCTGGCACATTGAGTTACATATGGTGGAGAGATTCAATATGATTTGATCCCACATTGAGGAATTCCATGACTGGTGGGAGAGTCTCACAAATGTCCAGTTTGGCATGGGGAGAGATGAACTTCCAATATGGTGGTATGATTTTCACAACCTCATTTTCATCCTCTACAATGATAAAACTTTGTTTTTTTAATTGATGGTTGGAAGGAGGCAGACAAAACCATGGGACACTAGAATTATTGAGAATGGTAAATTTCCAAAGAGGACAATAACATTTGGGTCCTTACAAAGGAGGAAGTGGGATCCAGGAATTCTACTTAGTTACCTCAACTGTGCTGATAATTTTGTTAAAAGTGGTCATCAAAGAAATGACTATGATCAGAGTGGTGCAGCAGAAACGTGGTGGATTTTTTTTTTGTAGCATTATGTGGTGCTTCTGCTTGAGGACAAGCAAATTTGGCAGGGGAGTGTTAGTTTTTCTAAGTTAATTCAATTAGGATCTTTATTGGACAGAATAACAACCACAACTATACATCAAATATACATAAGATACACAAGACACTGAAATTTTTATCAGGGAAACCATAAAGGAGAAAACCTCGCAAACTTCCTCAGAATAGTTATGTCACAAAGATAAGATGACAAGATAAAATAACCCAAGAATATTATCTTTGCAACAGCTCTTTGTCCCTCCTCTTCATCTCTCTCCTAAAGCGCACATGAGAGAGCAAGTTAAGTGTGTGTCAAATGCGCCTCTCTATTTATATTCTTTCGTTGAGTTAGTTAAATCAACCACTAGGTCTCCCAGGTTACTTGTGGGGCCAACTTACCTAAGAATACATATAAATACATTTTACTCTATTTAACATGGGGTCGACCTACCTAATTCCATGACTTACAATGGAGAGTTTACCTTAGTGACCATACACAATTATTGTTAGGGTTATTAATCCTCCCTTGTCCAAATTTGGTCATATGTCTAAATAAGGAGTCATGTCTAAATCGGGAGTCCATCCAGTCTATTTATAGTCATTAGCACCATTGGGTCCACTTGGCCTAATTGGGGCACATGTTTCAGTTACTAAAGTGTGGGGAACACTAATTGAGGCTTACTGCCACCGATTGCACTTAATTGCATCAGTTTAGGAGCCTCCTAGACCAATCCCTACAATTTAGGAGCCACTGGGAGTGCCAAAACCAACCAAGGTCAGTTCAGTTTAGTTAATGACTAGTCAAGCTAAGTTAGGAGTCAGTTACATTTAGTTCTAGTCCTGTACATTCAGTTAGTGCTAGGTTTACTTGACTACACTCATGAGGGGCGCATTTCTCACCTACCACAGTTAGTTAGCCTTAGTCAACACTAAAGGTAACACTTGAGTTGTGTTTTAGAGCTCCGATGAACTCCGGTTATGGTTTAGACAAGGTCAGTTAACTACCGAGTCCTTCGATAGTGATTTAGATAAGTTCTTAGTTACCTACAGTCAAGTAGATTCTATCAATTCGAATTTCCTCATGTGGATTTGAATTTCATGTGGCTATTGAAGCCATTGTACTTCATTGTAATTATTATTTGATTACTTTTTTATTAATGAAAGCATTCACAGCTGCAAGCCATTTTTGCACTGTTTCATTCTTCAATTGCTGAGTAGATTGTGTGATCTATTTTGTGAGTTGTGTGTTTGTCCACAGATCTATGTGCTCAATTTAATATGGTATCAGAGCCTCAGCGGACAAGACACCTCTCATCCTCAGATCTCCAGCTGGATCATTTTTTTTTAGCAAATTGCTCCTTCCAGTACTGCACCAGAAGGGGAGAATTTACCACTTAATATCCCAAGTTAGGAAATTGTTGATCAAGATTGCTTGATCAACTATGCTAGGTGTGAAGGAAATTCCAAAAGTGTAGACTGTGGACCTTACTTTGTATGTTTGATCATGTGACAGGTTATCAGTTTTTCTTACAACATTCACTACAAGCAGCCCCTTCTTCTCACTACATTCGCTACAGCGGCTCAGTCATTCTTACTACATTCAAAATGGCTCATCCAGTGGAGCCTCTCACTCCCTTCAACTATCACCAGTGGAAGGAAGACATGGTGGTAATGCTCCGCACCAAGAAGCTCTTTAGACTCATAGAAGAAATAGAGGCAGAGCCAGATTCAGATAAAGACAAATCTAAGTACATGAACAAGCTTGATGAAGCCCATGGACACTTGCTCTCCTCAGTCTCTAGAGATCTTCGATTCCACATCCAAGAATTGAAGACTCCCAAGGAGGTTTGGAAAAAGCTTGCCTCCTTATTTGATAAGCAGGATGAGATGAGGATCCATTAGCTAGAAAATGATCTGATTACTCTCAATCCATCCAATTTTGAATCTCTGAATGAATTCTTCACAAAGTTCAAGAACAAGATATATCAATTGAAGCAATGCAAAGTGAAGAAGGATGAATATCAGCTCAACCTTGACATTCTCACAAAGCTCAATGCAGACTACTCAGTCTTTGTATCCACCTTCCAAATAGTAAGGCTCACTACTCCAAATTGGAAGATGCCCACTCTTAATGCCTTCATCTAATCCCTTATTTCTGAGAATGATAAATTGATCCAAATGGGGATCATTCAATCTTCCAAAGATCTAGTTCTAGTTGCAAGGGGAGATAAGGTAGTGAATGACAAAGGGAAGCAAAGGGATGAGTCCCCTGTGAATAAAGAGCAGTCAAAAGAACCTTCAGGTTTGAAGAGAAACAAGAAGAATGGCAAAGGCAAGGTCCTCTGCTCTTACTATGGAAGGGGCTTTCATTTAGAAAGCTCCTGTATGAGAAGACAACTTGATGAAATGGCTCTTCTTTTGAAGAAGCATAACATTTATGTACCTGCTAGCACAAGGAAGGATGACTCTGAAGAAGAAGAAGATGAAGAATACCAAAGGAAAGGCCATGGACTGAAGGCTTGTTGCACATCAACACATGTCTTCCTCATTGATTCTGGAGCTTCCAACCATATGGTTGCATCAAGAGAATCATTCTCTTATTTTCAGTCCTTTGATGGTCCTAGTATTCAGATGGGAAATAACAGTAAAGTCAAAACAAAGGGGAAGGGCTCTGTCAAACTTGAACATGGAAGGTTCAAAGATGTGCTATTTGTTCCCTCCCTAGCTTCAAACCTGTTATCTGTCTATCAGATGACCCATACTGGATCTCCAAAGCGAGTGATATTTGGTCCTGACTCAGTGGAGATCACAGATATCTCTACTGGGAGCATCATAGCAAAGGGTACTACAAATCATGCTTCAAAAGCATATGAGTTCTCACATTTCATGCCTCCTTCAGAACCAGTGCACTCTTAGCAGCCACTTGCAAGGGAAGGTAAAATAATTGCATATACTAGTATTGCAGATCCATCTTTATCAGTTTATGAGTTTGAGATTCAGGGTGACTCAAATCTAAATTCAGTCCCTACTTCCAAACTGGAAGCTAGGAAGATGACTGGAAACTCACCTGACACTCAGGAAGGAAAGACCCTTGCACTATGCCATGCAATCTTACCTCCTTCAGAGAGATGCAATAGACTCCCTGTAAGATGTTATATGGCAAGGGCCCAGTCTCACTACATTCATAAGAATGGATATGATCATACACCTCTTCATTTAGCAAGAGACAAAGGTTACATTCCTCCTTCCTTCCATCATCATTTTTGGAGAAGAAGGAGAAGTCTACATGCCAGGCCTCGGAATACCTATGCACAACACACCATGCATGCTGCTTCGCTACCTCACAGAGATGAAGATTGCAACAACATATTTTCAAGTTTTTCAAACTTGAGACATGATTCTATCCGCTTAGATAGAGAGGGGGATTTTTTCCCATGTGGTTTTTGCCCCAGCTCCTTGTATTAAGAAGTTACTTTATTTTACTTGATGTAATGGGTGACCTATGGTCTTAGTTACCAGGGCCCACAGTTTGTCCATGTAGCATTCAGGGGGAGTGTTAGGATTATTAATCCTCCCTTGTCCAAATTTGGTCATATGTCTAAATCAGGAGTCATGTCTAAATCGAGAGTCCATCCAGTCTATTTATAGTCATTAGCACCATTAGGTCCACTTAGCCTAATTGGGGCTTACTGCCACCGATTGCACTTAATTGCATCAGTTTAGGAGCCTCCTAGACTAATCCCTACAATTTAGGAGCCACTGGAAGTGTCGAAACTAACCAAGGTCAGTTCAGTTCAGTTAATGACTATTCAAGCTAAGTTAGGAGTCAGTTACATTCAGTTCTAGTCCTCTACATTCAATTAGCACTAGGTTTACTTGACTGCACTCATGAGGGGCACATTTCTCACCTACCACAGTCAGTTAGCCTTAGTCAACACTGAATGTAACACTTGAGTTGTGTTTTAGAGCTCCGATGAACTCCGGTTATGGTTTAGACAAGGTCAATTAACTACTGAGTCCTTCGATAGTGATTTAGACAAGGTCTTAGTTACCTACAGACAAGTAGAGTCTATCAATTCGAATTTAATGTGGCTATTAAAGCCATTGTACTTCATTGTAATTATTATCTGATTACTTTTTGATTAATGAAAGCATTCATAGCTGCAAGCCATTTTTGCATTGTTTCATTCTTCAATTGCTGAGTAAATTGTGTGATCTATTTTGTGAGTTGTGTGTTTGTCCACAGATCTATGTGCTCAATTTAATAATGATGGCATCCTATAAAGGGGTAACACAAATCCCAAACGGGGGTACAACAACATACAATGATAATATACATCATAATATCTTACGAAGTTACAAATACAACAACACTCCCTCTTAACTAGGAAGGTATTCTATCGCCACAGTCATCAACACATCTGGTCATTATCACTAAATCAAAATCATCGTTGCTTCCATTGTTCTCATCTTGTCTAATCTGTTGCATCTATCCGTCATAGGAATTTTCTATAGAGCCAACCATTTTTCATGTTGGATGTAGGCCTAGACCTCATCTAGGTATTCATCATATCCACGAGCAAGCCATCACATAGGTATAGACCAGGACCATTCTTTACATTGCCACTGCAATAACTTGTGTCTCTTATCATCTTCTCATCGTATCATCGTGTAGGTACAATCCAAGACCTTCTTTACATTTCCACTGCAACAACCTGTGTTTCCTACCATCATCTCATTGTCATCACGTAGGTACATTCCAGGACCTTCTTTACATTGCCATAGCAATAACCTACGTTTCCTACCATTATCTTTTCAGATCCAGATCATCTCTTTTGTCTTGCACAAAAAAAAACAAAGCACACATATCATAGCTCAGATGTAGACCACCTTCGTTCTATAAACATAGGAACATGTCATGATGTCACTAAGACAATCCTGCATCTACCACTATGTGAGAACCTTCAAGGAGCACAAATCAATGCATTACGTCTCTGCATGTTCAACCTGCATTCTATCAGTAGAAATTCCTAGGTGCACCTCCTTTGCTTCAATACCTTATCATATCAACATGGGAACTTCATATATCTCATATATATGGTAGGACTAATTACAACCCAACAACTTGCTACACCAGGACCTTTTACGTTCTTTTGGTCAACCTCAAGGGATTACATCTGAACAACTTGCGTCTAGGATCTTTGGGACATATTTCATCTAAGTAACCTGCGTACCATGCCAAGGCTCAATATTTACACTCTGAAAACCCACGGGGCGTATTACATCTGAAAAACCTACGTACCATGTCAAGGCTCAGTATTTACATTCGGATAACCCGTCACAGAACTGATTACATCCGAGCAACCTGCTACACCAGGATTTTTCCTCTCGGACAACCTGTCTCATTTCTCATGTGATATATCATGCATCAACTATTTTTGGCATAGAACACATCAGGAATGATTACATCCAAGGATAAACTACGAGCTTTGCCAAGACTTATCCAAGGATAACCTACAGGACTGATTATGTCTGAGCAACCTACGAGCTTCGCCAGGATGTTACGCACAGACAACTTGTCTTCTCTATCTATGCTAGAAGTCTCATTTTGTATCATGTCATGTCTTCTCTGAAGTACTCGAGCTTCAATTTGTATATTTCTATCATATAATCACATCAAGATTGATTACATCCAAGGATAACCTACGAGCTTTGCCAGGACTGATTACATCCGAGGACAACCTATAGGACTGATTACCTTTGAACAACCTACAAGCTTCGCCAGGAGGTTACGCTCAGATAACATGTATCAACAACTATTCTAGAACTCATCACTCCCTCTTTCGAGAGGTCTCGATCTGGATCACATACCAAAGCTTCACTGCTCCTCTCTGCATCATACAAAAATGTAAGTCAAATCAATCAAATCAAATAGTAGCTTTCAAAAGAAACATACAACCTCACAAATAGTCAAGCAAGTGGCAACATATTTTTCCTCGACTGTACTCAGGGCCATGCAGGATTGCATCCTGCCAAACCAGTAGACCATACTGGATCTCAAACTAAAGAAGTAACCCAAAGTGCTCTTCTTCTCAGTGGCGCTACCTGCCCAATCTGAATCAACATAATCATGCAAGTTAGTCTTCTTATTCGTATCATATTTGAGCCCATACTCAATTTTACCCTTTAGGTACCTCAATACATGCTTTGCAACCAGGTGAACATGTATCAGATCCTTCAAGAACTGGCTCAGGGTGTTCACAACAAAGCATATGTCTGGTCTCGTATTCATCAGGCACGTCATCTGACGATACATCATGGCATCAACCAACTCTGATGAAGCATCACACAAAGTATTCAAGTTTGATTCCATAGGTGTGGCTATCAGCTTCCAGTTCCAGTATTTTGAATTTTTTCAGAATCTCCGCTGCATACTTTCCTTGACCAAGGAAAATCTCATATGTATTCTGCCACACCCCCATGCCTAAGAATTAGTGCATCATCCCTAGGTCTTTCATCTTGAACTCGGTGGCAAGTCTCCTTGCATTTTCAATGAGTTCACCCTCTCTTATCAGAAACATGACATCAACATATAGCAGGAGCGTCACGGGTATTCTACCTTCAACCTTGAAGCAAAGGTTGGAATCCACTTTACTATCAGTAAAGCTTAGGGCCATCAGTAAGTTGTCCATCCTGTCGTACCATGTCGAACCTCAGGATATTCTACAGTCACTCCCTCTGCCTTTTGTACTCTATGTATTGAAACATTCTTTACTGGAGTGACAAGTAGCTTCCTATGTTATTGATCTTCTATATATCCATCTAATGTCACTGTATACCAAGATCCTCTATCTTGAAATTTTTTGAAAAGTTCTTCTCACACCCATCTGTGAGCTTGTCATCCTCTATAGGATTTCATCTTCAACCTTGTAGAAAAGGTTAAGATATTCATCACTCTAGGTGAACTTCAAGCTCCTCATATAACTGTATGTGCTATCTCATGGGTTCCTTCTGAGCTCGTACAAGGCCTTCTTTAATTTTCACACATGAGTCTACCTGTCCCATGTCTTGACTCCCAGTGACTGCTCTACATACACTTCCTCCTCGATTACACCATTCAAGAATGTTGTCTTGATATCAATTGGTGTACCTCTCATCTCATACCTGCACATATGGATCTAATGGAAGTGTACCTCATAATTGGTGCAAATGTCTTCTCGTAGTCTATGCCTTCTATCTGTGAGAAGCCTATTGCTACGACTCTTGCCTTATATCCCTCGATGTTGCCATCTGTTGCATCCTAGATCTTGTAGATCCATATGGAAGACACTACGAACTTCCCTTTAGGTCTCAGCACTGCATCCTAGACATCATTCCCCTTGATAAACTGGTGCTCTTTGATCATAGTCTCCTTCCCTTTTTTCTCGGTTACTTCTTCCTAGATGGAAGTATCTACATCAATTATGTCGCTCAACAATGTCACATAATTGGAGTGTGTCTGAGGCCTCTTGCTTTCTTTGGAAGTCTTGTCATGATATTCTTCATCTTGGATGATTTCTCGTGCCCAAGATGGTCTTCATCTCTTGAGGTATATCTACTGTTCTCTTTATATTCTTCTGAAGCTCTTTCTTTCACCGCTATGTCTCTGACCCAGAAAGCTTCAGGTTCCTCTTCTGAACTGTCATTACTTGTTCTTCGAAATGATATACAAGTCAAGTTCAGTTGCATGATTAGAAACATCTCATAATTTTCAAAACATATTAATAATGACAAATATATATCACATATCCATGCAACTATTTTACCCAGTGCTACAACATTCATTCATATCCCGTACACATACAGTAACTTCTAGATGCCTTCTACCCCAATGTCATTAAGAGTGTGTACTACTCCTAATATGTTAGCAAAGAGGTTTTAAAAATTTAATCTAGATAAATGGAATGACGTACAACATAATTGACTTCTTACCCATCATGTGCAATTCAATAGTATAAATGCAAACACTCAAACATGCATTATACATCAACTGAATATAAACAAGTGCACAAGCAAACAATATCATGAAATGACAACTGAATACTTACCTTTATTTGTTTGGTGGATAGACTCCTTCTTGAGCCTTCAACTTCATCTTCTTCATTCACAACTGCATCACTTCTTATCCAAATGCTAAGATGGATAAGAGGTTCTTCATGAGTTGAATCCTTCATATTCCTCATCGCTTGAGAAATCTTCTTTGAATCGTGAGAGCTTAATCTTTGGTTGCTCCCATCTTCTCTTCTCTTATTATGAGTCGAGCTTCTTCTTATATGCACTCTTCCCAGAGTCTGTTGAAGGAAATCAACTTCCTTCTGGCATATATTCCTCAAATGAATGAATCCCATGATCTTGAGTGGCCATTCAAGGTGGTTATAACAATCTCTTCTTCTTCAATTGCTTCGTCATAACATCGAACAATTCCTTTTGGTGTCTTCAAGGATGACACATGAAGGATGAGATGATATTTAATAGAATCTGTAATGATTCTCTTAGCTCTAGCCTTAGCCTCATCTCTCTTGGGCTCTTAGAACTTCCTTACTAAAATACTGGTCCAAGTCATTTTCTTCAAGAATCACAGAGGTCCTATACTTCCATACTCGGAAGTTGTCAACTTCACCAAGCTTGTCATCAAGTTGTGTGTGATTAATTATTTTGAAATGAGAACCTCAAATGTAAACATCAAAGATTTAGATCTTACCGATTTGAGGTGTCTAGCCTAGTTTTGGAGCTGAATAATCTAGGGTTTGTCAGAAAAACCTTAATTTTTCAAACTTGGAATTCCAAACTTCTGATTAGATAAAAAGATGGGCCTCTTCAAGGTGATCTGTTTAATGTACTCCTTTTCTGAAAACAATGGTGGAAGCTCCCGAAACAGGAAGCCCTAGTTTTCCAATTTCTTCCACAAAAATGTCTGATATTGATTCTATTGTATCTCCAAATTTTCGGCTCCTTACAGTCTAAAACTCCCCACTAAGATATCCTAATATGTCTTCTTTCGAACCCCACATGTTAGAGCGGAAATGTATTCTCCAAGTGGGACTTATGCTTAGTTTCCCAAGGTGATTTTTTTGGGTATTGTTCCGCATAGAGAACTTATACGGGCTGCCACATGTCGGTGTTTAACATTTTGGGTCTGAAAAGTGGAACACAGAATCTACACTCTATGCCCTACCTGCAACATCTTGCGAAATTTCATGTGGACCCTCCTAGCCCGAGATATAGCAATTATCCTTAGGTCACTTGTTTATGACTGTATTTTGGAGGAGGCTGGAACCCTGATTTGGAGGAACCATATCTCCTGAATTATAGCGAATCTGAGGTTGAAACTTTTACAAAAGGTAAAGAACGAATTCCTCTTATGCTTGTAAAAGTTTTGGCTTCTGAACCTTCTCCAACATCGCTTTATAAAGAAAGTTCTAAGATGACTAAATTCAGTCTTCTAGGGTTTTCATGCATGAAACCCTAATTTCCATTAGCTATCATTGTAGTTGTATTTCGACTGCACAGTGCCTTCTTTCAGAGTGGCTCCGATACATTGTTAGTTTTTCTAAGTTAATTTACTTAGGATCTTTATCTGAAAGAATAAAAAGCACAACAATACATCAAAGATACATAAGATGCACAAGACACAAAGATTTTCATTAGGGAAACCATAAAGAAGAAAACCCCGCAAACTTCCTCAGAATAGTTACGTCACAAAGATAAGATGACAAGATAAAATAACCCAAGAACAATATCTCTATTGCAGCTGTTTTTCCCTCCTCTTCCTCTCTCTCCTAAAGCACACACGATAGAGCAAGTGAAGTGCGTGTCAAATGAGGAGGGTGGCTCTCTATTTATATTCTTTCGTTGAGTTAGTTAACTCAACAACTAGGTCTCCCAAGTTACTTGTGGGGCCGACCTACCTAAGAATACACATAAATACATTTTACTTTATTTAACATGAGAACTATTTCCCCAACTTACAATGGAGGGTTTACCTTAGTGACCATACACAATGATGACATCCCGTAAAGGGGTAACACACATCCCCAATGGGGGTACAACAACATACAATGATAATATACATCAGAATATCTTCTGAAGTTACAAATACAACAACAGGGAGGACTATCATGTCCCCTCAATTATGATCAGCAAAGTGTTGACCATGCCAAAACTCCTAGGGGTTCCAAGTGACATTAATTACTCTAGCCTAGGGAATTTTGTCAAAACATTATCTATGAGGATTATACTTAGTTCTATTTTTATTATTAATTAATTAATGTGCAAATAATATGTGGAATTAAGATTTCCATGTCAAGAGGGCGTAATGGGAAAGCCATCTTGCCAAGGAGGAGAATTAGAAACTGTATGACAAACACAATCAAATAGAAAAAAAAAGGATAGTGCTAAAATCCAAAGAAAAGCAGCTAGACACAAAAAGAGGCAACAATTGATCAAATGAGGGTGCAGTTTCCTTTTGGAGGGCTCAATCTCAAAAGCAGGAAAGACAGAAAAGTTGTCATAAGGAAAGGCAGGAAAGACAGAAAAGTTGTCATAAGGAAAGGCAGGAAAGTACAGAAAAGAGATGACAAAAATAAAGCAGGAAACTTTCAGTCAAGGAAAGTGCAGTTTCCAAATGGGATGAAGGGTACAAGAATGGAAACATCTTTGAGGACTCAAACTTGCTAAAATTATCAAGGAGGGCGTATTCATGGTTAGGTTAGGGTTTCTAACTGGATGACTTGCTCTCACAGGTCACCTATACCTACTAAACAAGTCACCTGCGATCATGATTTAATGATAATCTGAGCTCCTTTACTTAGTTTGGTTAATGTATGTTTTGGTATTGATTGAATCCCAAGCTTCAATACTGAGTGGTGAGCCTCAGTCTCTTGGGTGTTGTTGTAATGTCCCGGTTTTGAGCCTGTTACATTAGATGTATATGATGTATATATTGTAAATGATCACGGTGTGGAGCTAAAGGCCAAGGCCCCACCATTGATCGGTTATGCTATGTTTTGGGATTTGAATTGTCGCCGATGGTGTATCGGGGCATGCGGCATATATTATGTTGGCCATCATGTAAATACGCATCTATAATTAATTAAATGAACCGACCAGCTACGATCGCGGCAACTAAATCGAAAGGGGCATGATTTTCACCAGGATAAGGATGTGGGGAAATTGTCAACCTTGGCCAATGAGGGAAAATACCCATGTGTTCTCTTCCTTTTGTCTCACCCAACCACTGCAATTAATAATTACTGCTGGTAGTTGATGCAGTTATTATTTGGGAGTGGGTGTGGCAGGACTGTCAGTCCTTGCCCACACGCACACTCCACCCTCTGTTGCCTTCACGATTGCAATTCCACTCCAATTCGCGTCCTCTCCACTACCTGTTCACCTCCACGATTTTGCTGTTCATCACTCACGCAGGCAATTCCACTCTCCCTACGATTTTGTTTGTTTTTCTCCTCACGCACAAGCTCTGGGCGGTTTGGGGTCTCACGCAGACATTTTCTTGGCTCCACGAGTTTGTTGAACACCCACGCACTGCAATTTCGCGTCCCCTCCATTGCTGTCCATTCTCACGCAGAGGGATTCTTTCCCGTTTTTGGTCTTCACGCACAGAACTTTCTGGGTTTTACCCACGTAGTTTCTTTTCCCACGGATTTGTGGATGATGTGGTCGTATCCACTCCCCACCGGCTGATTGTGGGTTCGACATTGTTGCTCACGCTCATCCACATGTCGGGAGACTGTAATTCCTTCCCCAACGTGGTTTGTGTATGTCTTGACGGTGATTTTGTTGCCCAGGACGGGCTGTGGGTTTTCCCCTGTTGTGGTTGTGTTGCTGTTACGTTGGAACGGTTGGGATCCGCTCAGGAATTGTTTTCCCGGTTTAAGCTGTGACAGCTGAATTAATTGCTTGAGTGCAATGGTTGGTCTTCGGACTGTGAGAGGAGCAAAGATGTTGGCTTAGATTTGCTTGATAAACCTGGTGGCTGGAAACCACACAGACAGAGCTAGAGGGTTGGCCTTCTTCTCCATCACCCCTGAATAGCACTGGAAGGGAATGCAGGGCCTGAGGGACTGTGTAGCAGAGAAGGGACTGATTCCTTGTGTTGGGTGTGTTTGGGTGTCTTAGAGGTCAGGCTAGTTCTGGTGTAGGTGTTCTTGGCTCTGTAATGAGCTCACCAGCTTAGCAATTTGCCTTCCCCAGCTCCTTGATGGTCTGATAAACCCAACTTTGTTGGCTTGGCTGTGTGTTTTGTATATCCTTGGCTATGTGTAAGCCTACTAGTTCCCTTATTCCTTGGAGAATCATGCCCAGCTCGGGGGTGGCAGCACTGCTGAGAGATTAAGGAGCACGCTGGCCTATGGTTGGGTGGAACATTGCAGCAACGTAGCTGGTTGCGGAGCAAAGTTTCATAAGATAAGTAATCTGTCCATTTTACTTCGGCAACTGTAAATTCTGTTAATGAAAATGTTGAACATGTTAAATGATTGCATGCATGTATGAGTGCTGATGGTTTCCACTGTGTATGTTGATTAAATTTCTTATGTGCATGATATACTGCAACGCATTTTATTTCATCATTCTGTTATGCAAATTTTGTGAATGCATATGTTCATGGGGCTCTTAGCCCACTGTGTTTGAAGCTTGGGTCGCGTCCTCTTCATCGGTCGGAGGCATGGGGACGTGACAGTATGGTATCAGAGCAATGTTTACAACAATGGGCCTCTATGGGCCAAGAAGATGCAGTAACAGAGGTTGTATTTCATTCTTCCCAGCATAAGTCAAAATGTGAATGATTGTAAAATTGAGAAAATTTGGCTAAGTGTTGGAGCAGTCGGAAGGATTGGAGGAATTGACTTCCGCTGTAGCGGAAGGTTAAACATTTTCTCATCCATCGTTGCGGACGGCGAAGCGATTCCGCATCCGACTTTAAAGTCAGCCGACGCCCAAAGTTGAAAATTTCTCCAAGTAAGAGTGGACGTCGGAAGGATTCGGACTTTGGTGAGCCGCCATTGCGGAAGCCAAAGTCATTTGGCTTCCGATGTAAGAAGTCCGCCGACGTCCGACGTTAACATTGTTCTCCGTAAGTGCCAAATCGGAAGAATTCGTGAAGTGAATCGGAAGGAGCCGGACTTTGGTCAGCCACCATTGCAGAAGCCAAATTCATTTGGCTTCCGATGTAAGAAGTCCGCCGACGTTTGACGTTAACATTGTTCTCCATAAGTGCCAAATCGAAAGAATTCGTGAAGTGAATCAGAAGGAGTCGAACTTTGGTCAGCCACCGTTGCGGAAGCCAAAGTCATTTGGCTTCTGATGTAAAAAGGATCCCAAGGGAGCGGAAGAATTAATGATTTCCCATCCACCATTACGGAAGCCGAAGGCATTTGTCGGCCGATCAAAAAGACTGCCGACGCCGCAAGAGAAAGTGTGTCGATCGGAAGAGGAAAGTGAAGGAGCGTCCGCCGTTGCGGAAGCCGAAGGCATTTGCCGGCCAATCAAAAAGATTGCTGACGCCGCAAGAGAAAGTGCGTCGATCAGAAGAGGAAAGTGAAGGAGCGTCCGCCGTTGCGGAAGCCGAAGGCATTTGCCGGCCGATGTGGAAAGACATCCGACAGCCGATGAGAAGGAAGGGAAAATTATGAGTTTTCCATGGGGTTTAACCAGCGAATTTCGGCTGTTTTCAGAGGAATTTTTCAGCTGTTTTTCAGTGAATTTTCGGGGATTGAAAAAGAGAAATTGGCAGCGATCTAATGCACCAGATTGCACGAAAATTAATGTTTAAAAAAAAAAAATGAGGGCGCTGCCCTCGACCCACCCTGCAAGGGGGCAAGCCCCCTTGACCCCCGTCGTCCCCTTCAGACAGTCATTCCTTGATGAAGGAAAATTTTGTGTGTTTGGGCATTTGTAATTTTATGATTATTCCAAGAGAAGGTAAGTAGTGTTGATTTGTATCAATGTATGCATCTAACAATTGTGTTATTAACACGTTTGCAGAATTATAGTCACCTTCAAGAGAAATATTCCAAGTAGTGCAGTTTGGTAAGTAAGGGGTGGTTCAGTATGAGAACCCATGACGGATATGATGCTCGGGATTCTGATGAGCATGCCCGAGATGCCATGGGAGAAAATGTCCGTAATAGAAATGATGACATTGAGTCTAATGGAAGGAGATTCTAAGAGACACCGTCAGATGTTGCAGCTACTTTCAAAAGCTTGGTCAAAGCCCAGGAAGAGCAGCATTAGTTGAATGCTGCAATGTTGCAGAGTTTGACAGACTTGCAAAGGAAGATAGATTCTGGACGAGGTACAACAAGACCAGAAGGCAGTAAGAGCAGTACTAGGAGAAGGAGAAGAACTTCTAGTGGAACATCTGATTCTAAGGAATCCAACGGGGATTCCAGTTCTTCTTCTCATAAAAGAAAAAGAAATAAACACCGTAGGGATCGCTCTCGAGATGAATTTAAGAAAGCAAAACCTCCTACGTTTGATGGTGAGGTAAAAACTGGACAAGAGGCTGAAGCTTGGCTTCTTGGTATAAAGAAGTACTTTCAAGTGCATGACTATTCAAGAAACATGAAGGCAAGAGTTGCCATATTTAATCTGAATGGAAGG
>LPNX010199060.1:230779-285547 GCA_001517045.1 Pseudotsuga menziesii | reverse complement strand
TGCTATGAGCAAAGCAAAGGTAAGCCAGATTACCATAAGGCATGGAAGGACAAGAAGAACGAGAAGTTTGACCAAAGAAAGAAAGGTTTCAAACCTTCTAATTTCAAGAACCAGCAAAAGCAGCCATCTCAAGCTGCGAATAAGCCAGTTGGAGTGACAGGAGAAAAGCCTAAGGATCCACAACAGAATAGAGAGCCACTTCAATGTTGGAAATGTGGAGGACCCCACATGCGTAGAAATTGTCCACTCGAGAATGAGAGTGCAAGGCCAGCTTATAACATTCAAGAAGCAGAAACAGTGGGTCAAGTAGCAAGGGCAGTCCCTAGGATTTATGCAGCTCTGGAGGACCGCCAAGCAGATCACCAGTCAGCTGTGGTTGAAGTAGTAGGTAAGATTGTTGAGCAATCTGTTTTTATTTTGATTGACCCTGGTTCAACTCACAGTTACATTACCCCTAGAGTAGTGGAGATTTGTGCTTTTAAGAAAGTAAAGCATAGGAAGTCTTGGTTAGTTCAGCTAGCGACTGGAACTAAGAGAAAGGTTAGTGAAGTGGTAGAGAAATGTCCATTGGTCATGAATAGATTGGTCACTTGTGTAGATCGGAATGTTCTACCGCTTGGTTCCTATGATGTTCTCATTGGAATGGATTGGTTAGAAGCTCACAGGGTAAAGCTTGATTGTTACAATAAGACTTTTGAATGCATGGATGAAGAAGGAAACCTAGTAGTTGTGAAAGGCATTCCAAAGGTGATTTCAGTACGGCAGGTTTCAGCAATGCAGTTAAAGAAGTTCTGTAGGAAGGGTTGCCAGTTGTATACAGCTCAGATTTTGGAGGAAACGAGAGATGAAACTCCGAGGTTGGAGGACTATCAGGTGTTACAGGAATTCGGGGATGTGTTTCCTAATGAGATTCCAGGACTTCCTCCAAAGAGGGACATTGATTTCACAATTGAACTTGTGCCAGGAGCAGCACCAGTGTCCAAGGCACCCTACAGAATGAGTACACCGGAGATGCTAGAGCTAAAGATGCAACTGCAAGAGTTGTTGGAAAAGAAGTATATCCGACCGAGTGTGTCTCCTTGGGGAGCACCCGTTCTGTTTGTAAAGAAGAAAGATGGTACGCTCAGGTTATGTATTGATTACAGACAGTTGAACAAGGTTACGGTGAAGAATAAATACCCTTTGCCTAGGATTGATGACCTCTTTGATCAAATGAGAGGAGCAAAGGTATTTTCCAAGATTGACTTGAGGTCTGGTTACCATCAGGTAAGGATCAAGAATGAAGACATTCATAAGACAGCCTTCAGGACAAGGTATGGGCACTATGAGTTTGTAGTGGTACCATTTGGTCTCACAAATGCGCCAGCTACATTTATGTGCCTTATGAATAGTGTTTTCAGCAAGTATTTGGACAAGTTTGTTCTTGATTTCCTTGATGACATTCTTGTTTATTCTAAGAATGAGGAAGAACATGAAGAGCATTTGAGATTGGCATTGCAATTGCTCAGGGAGCATCAGTTGTATGCAAAACTGAGCAAGTGTGACTTCTATAGAGATAGAATTCAGTACTTGGGTCACATTATCTCGGAAGAGGGTATATCTGTGGACCCTGAAAAGATTGAAGCCATTATAAATTGGCCTACTCTAAGAAATGTGACAGATGTAAGATCTTTCATGGGACTTGCAGGATACTACAGGAGGTTCATTGAAGGATTCTCTAGAGTTGCACATGCAATCACTTCTTTGCAGAAGAAGGGAATGAAGTTCGAATGGACATCGAGGTGTGAAGAAAGCTTCCAGCAGTTGAAGAATCTTCTCACCAGTGCACCAGTATTGAAGGTTGCAGATCCAGAGAAAGATTTTGTGGTGTGTACAGATGCATGCGGACAAGGGCTTGGAGGAGTCCTTATGCAGGACAACCATGTGATATGTTATGAGTCAAGAAAGCTGAAGGAACATGAGATGAACTATGCCACTCATGATCTAGAGCTTGCAGCCATAGTACATGCTCTCAAGATGTGGAGACATTACTTGATGGGTAGAAAAGCACATAAAAGGAAAGGAAAATATGGTAGCTGATGCACTCAGCAGGAAAATGCAAGAAAGGCATGTGGCATCTCTTAGTATTTACCAATCAGATTTGAGGCAGCAGATTGTTAATCATGTTGCTGGAGATGAATTGTATAAGCAGGTAAAAAAAAACAAATTGCAACAGCAAAGTCTTGAGAAGAGGTATGAGGGATATAAACTGGAAGGATATTGGATTCTCACTTATAAAGGTAGAATTTACATCCCAGATGTAGCAGATTTGAGGAGAATTATTATGGATGAAATCCATCAAGCTCCATATTCTGGTCACCCAGGATATCAGAAGACGATTGCTACAGCTAGGAAGCAGTACTTTTGGCCAGGTATGAAAAAGGATATGGCTGAGTACATTTCAAGGTGTATGAAATGTCAATAGGTAAAGGTTGAGCA
Organism: Pseudotsuga menziesii; assembly: GCA_001517045.1. NCBI lineage: Eukaryota > Viridiplantae > Streptophyta > Pinopsida > Pinales > Pinaceae > Pseudotsuga > Pseudotsuga menziesii. Next base: position 283,069 of record LPNX010199060.1, on the reverse strand, counting down.
TCAACATCCGGCAGGTTTGTTGCATCCTTTGCCAGTTCCAGAATGGAAATGGGAAGTTATTTCCATGGATTTTATTACAGGATTGCCGATGACTTGGAGACAACATGATTCCATCATGGTTGTGGTAGACAAGTTGACAACGGCAGCACATTTTATACCGGTTAAGTCTACGTATGAGACTGGCGACATTGCAAGGATCTTCATGAAGGAGATTTTCAAATTGCATGGATTGCCGAAGGCAATAGTCTCTGACAGAGATGTCAAGTTCACTTCTAACTTTTGGAAGGGGTTGTTTGCAGATTTGGGTACAAAGCTAAACTTCAGCACTGCATACCATCCTCAGACGGATGGGCAGACCGAGAGAGTTAATCAAGTGCTTGAAGATATGCTTCGCATGTATGTGATGGACAAACCAACCAAGAAGGAAGATTACTTGCACTTGGTAGAGTTTGCTTATAACAATGGACATCAAGCATCCTTGGGGATGAGTCCGTATGAAGCTTTGTATGGAAGAAGGTGTAGGACACAAGTGACTTGGGATAATCCAGTGAACAGGGTTGTGCTTGGACCAGAGTTGCTCCAGGAAATGGAGCAAGAGGTTGTAAAGATTAGGCAGAAGCTGAAAGCAGCACAGGACAGACAGAAAAGCTATGCAGATAAGCATAGGGTGAACAGGGAGTTCAGTATTGGGGATCATGTTTACCTCAGAGTGAGGGCAAGGAAGAGTTCCTTGAAGCTTGGAAGTTGTGCCAAGTTGTCACCGAGATATTGTGGGCCATTTGAAGTGCTTGAAAGAATAGGGCCAGTTGCATATAGACTTGCATTGCCTACTAGCACTAGAGCTCATAATGTTTTTCATGTTTCTTTGCTTAAGAGATATGTACATGATCCTAACCATGTGATAAATTGGGATGTGATTCAGGTGGAACCCGAGGGAGAGTTCCGAATCGAGCCAATGCGCATCCTCGACAGGAAGGTCACAATGCTCCGGAATCGAGCCATAGGTCAGGTAAAGGTGCAATGGGAGCACTTCGGACCTGAAGAGGCTACATGGGAGCTGGAGGATGCCATGTGATTGGCACACCCATTTTTGTTCAATTCTGTGGAACACTGAGGCGATACCAGTGTAGCATTTTGTTCAAATTTTGTAAAGCACTGAGGACAGTGCTATTGAAGGGGGAGGGGAATGTAATGTCCCGGTTTTGACCCCGTTACATTAGATGTATATGATGTATATATTGTAAATGATCACGGTGTGGAGCTAAAGGCCAAGGCCCCACCATTGATCGGTTATGCTATGTTTTGGGATTTGAATTGTCGCCGATGGTGTATAGGGGCATGCGGCATATATTATGTTGGCCATCATGTAAATACGCATCTATAATTAATTAAATGAACCGACCAGCTACGATCGCAGCAACTAAATCGAAAGGGGCATGATTTTCACCAGGATAAGGATGTGGGGAAATTGTCAACCTTGGCCAATGAGGGAAAATACCCATGTGTTCTCTTCCTTTTGTCTCACCCAACCACTGCAATTAATAATTACTGCTGGTAGTTGATGCAGTTATTATTTGGGAGTGGGTGTGGCAAGACTGTCAGTCCTTGCCCACACGCACACTCCACCCTCTGTTTCCTTCACAATTGCAATTCCACTCCAATTCGCGTCCTCTCCACTACCTGTTCACCTCCACGATTTTGTTATTCATCACTCACGCAGGCAATTCCACTCTCCCTACGATTTTGTCTGTTTTTCTCCTCACGCACAAGCTCTGGGCAGTTTGGGGTCTCATGCAGACATTTTCTTGGCTCCACGAGTTTGTTGAACACCCACGCACTGCAATTTCGCGTCCCCTCCATTGCTATGCATTCTCACGCAGAGGGATTCTTTCCCGTTTTTGGTCTTCACGCACAGAACTTTCTGGGTTTTACCACTCCCGCGGATTTGTGGATGATGTGGTCGTATCCACTCCCCACCGGCTGATTGTGGGTTCGGCATTGTTGCTCACGCTCATCCACATGCCGGGAGACTGTAATTCCTTCCCCAACGTGGTCTGTGTATGTCTTGACGGTGATTTTGTTGCCCAGGACGGGCTGTGGGTTTTCCCCTGTTGTGGTTGTGTTGCTGTTACGTTGGAACGGTTGGGATCCGCTCAGGAATTGTTTTCCCGGTTTAAGCTGTGACAGCTGAATTAATTGCTTGAGTGCAATGGTTGGTCTTCGGACTGTGAGAGGAGCAAGGATGTTGGCTTAGATTTGCTTGATAAACCTGGTGGCTGGAAACCACACAGACAGAGCTAGAGGGTTGGCCTTCTTCTCCATCACCCCTGAATAGCACTGGAAGGGAATGCAGGGCCTGAGGGACTGTGTAGCAGAGAAGGGACTGATTCCTTGTGTTGGGTGTGTTTGGGTGTCTTAGAGGTCAGACTAGTTCTGGTGTAGGTGTTCTTGGCTCTGTAATGAGCTCACCAGCGTAGCAATTTGCCTTCCCCAGCTCCTTGATGGCCTGATAAACCCAACTCTGTTGGCTTGGCTGTGTGTTTTGTATATCCTTGGCTATGTGTAAGCCTGCTAGTTCCCTTATTCCTTGGAGAATCATGCCTAGCTCGGGGGTGGCAGTGCTGCTGAGAGATTAAGGAGCACGTTGGCCTATGGTTGGGTGGAACGTTGCAGCGACGTAGCTGGTTGCGGAGCAAAGTTTCATAAGATAAGTAATCTGTCCATTTTACTTCGGCAATTGTAAATTCTGTTAATGAAAATGTTGAACATGTTAAATGATTGCATGCATGTATGAGTGCTGATGGTTTCCGCTGTGTATGTTGATTAAATTTCTTATGTGCATGATATACTGCAACGCATTTTATTTCAGCATTCTGTTATGAAAATTTTGTGTATGCATATGTTCATGGGGCTCTTAGCCCACTGTGTTTGAAGCTTGGGTCGCATCCTCTTCACCGGTCGGAGGCATGGGGACGTGACAGTTGTGCCCCAAGTCCCTTGTTCCCCTTCTCCCCTCTTCTTTCCATCTTCATTGCAGGTCATACTGAAGCTAAGGAGCATCTTTCATCTGTTGAAGGAGGTTTTTTGCAGGTGTTGATATCTCTTTCATTCCATTATCATATCATCTTGGAGAGCTTTGAGGCCTCATATCAATGACATCCCTTCCTCTTCTCCTCTTCTCTCTATTCTATGATATTTTAGCAATTTTCGAGCTATGTAATGGAGATTTCGACATAAATATGATCTGATATATATAATTATGTCTAATGTACTATTAAATATTAGGTTCAGACCACCTTCAGGTCACTCCCAAAATTTGTGAGGTTCAAGGATCGATTTTCTTGGGTTTCCTAGCTCTAGACTCATAATTTTGGAGTTGTGCCATGAGAGGTTACCTATGTGAATATTTTGAAAATTATTTCGACCCTTGTGGTCCTGATATGTTATTATTTACAGTGTCTTCAAGTTTCATAACATTCTGATATGTTTTGACTGAGTTTAGTATCACTCTTTTACACCCTACCTAGATTTCATTGCTAAAATGACTAGTTTTCCATTTCAAACCATTTTATGTACCTAAACAAGTCCATTTGTTTTAATTTATGTTATTAAAATTATTTAACACCATAATGATGACCTCCCATGTTTAAAAACAAAATTTAGTGCCTCTCTTATTGCATTTGAAAAGCATTGAATCTTGACTAGTTGCAAAATCCTGGTAACTAGTTTTCATACTCCAACCCTTAATCTGCCTTGTAACTGTTCAGAATTGTTTAAAACATGAATAAAAATTTATATACATGTCTGATAACCTTATTACCAAGCCAAATGAGTTTCCTCAATCCACTAGTTGTTGGATGTGAAAGAATCTTCCTAGTTTCACGGTTGGGTGACCCAGAAGCATGGAAGTAAGTCTCAGCATAGATGATTCCAAAACCTAAATGGTCCTTGATATAAATGTGTTAGGGAATATGATTTCTCTATCCTAAAACTTGTCTTTTATTGCTTCCATCAGCCTGCTTCCCTTTCTACCAAGTATCAACAACATTACCAGTTTTTCCTAGTTTCAAGAGTTGTTTGATAAGTGCAAGGTTTTAATTCAAAATTTAAATTTAAATTGCAGCAAGTTAATATTCTTATATGTATAAGAGATCAGCGATGTTACAACATACAAGTTGGGCAATTTAGAACTCGCATTGTAGCAACATACAAGGGCGATTATAAACCCCCCTTGTAGCAACTTAAGAAAATAACTTTAAATTCTTGTCATAGCATAGTACGAAGGTGGTTAAGAGCCCCCCTCATAGAAACTTAAGAGGGTGGTTGAAAACCCCTCTCATAGCGAGCTACAAGGGTAGTTTAGAACCCTCCTCATAAAACCTATAAAGGTGGTTAAAAACCCCCCTCGTAGAAACCTATAGAGGTAGTTATGAACCCCCCTCGATTATGACCCCCTATTTTAGAAATACATTGCAATATAATTTATTACTTTATGGTAGGGCACAGAGGAATCGAACCACCAACCTCATGCTTGTAATGCAGGTAATATTCCATTGAACTAGTACCCTTTAATAATTGGGGATCGGGATCTTCTCTATAATGAAAAACAATTTCATTTTGGTAAATATCCAATCAAAAGCTACTTCGTAACAACCCAAGTAGTTATTTTAATGTTTAAAAAGACCAAGCTGCATGCAATTATACCACAAGTACATGGAATATGTATTTGATTATACTAGGAAATCCAAGACTGCTTTCTTCATGTTAGTGTAACAATGTTCTTTTATTTTGGAATCAATTCATATTTTGAGGTATCATAACAATTTCCCCTAAAATTGTTTTCCTCCATAGTAGTTATAGTCATGGGTATTGAAGTATATGCATATTCTATCACATAACAAGGAAAGCAATTATATACATAAAACTAAAAATATGATATTTGACCACATTTTTATTTTCATTGTGGGAAAACAATAAGGTAGCATTATCCCTTTAGTTGGACCAAGAAACAATTTTGAGTTGATTAATTCCACTGTTGAAATTGCAACTCTCCTAATGCATACTTCAATTAGTGTAGGAGGAAACAATGTTGCTTAACCAATGGAATGGCCCTTGCAATTGGCTTCCCAAGCTACCAATGGTGGTAAAGCTTGAAGGAAATTAATGACCTTCACTTGAACCTACATCTCATATGTCATCAACATAATGTTCATTATAAAGCCACATGTTAGTAAACTATACCAATAATTTCCTAAAAAATATATGCAAGGTTGTGTATATACCCAACTCATAGGTAGATTGTTTCCCAACAGGGTTTTGAGCTTACATGTACAAGGCTGGCTTTAGTCAACCTACATTTATAATAATGATACAATATAAGTCCCACCATCACTAAAGGTGAAGTTTACACCACTACTTCCACAAATATCAAGCTAATGAACAACATAGAGTTTAATTAAATTTCAAGAGACAATTAAATTTTGCTAAGCTAACATCCCATATAATGGAAGCAACAAAATCCTTAAGATTAGGAATACATGGAAACATGAAATTGACATTAATATCAAATAAATAACAATGCCCGCTATCCTTTATCATAATTAAAATTTACAAAGCCCGCACGAGTGTGGCTCATTAGCGGTTCCATTGTTATGAAGTCACTTGTTGTTCCTAGAAACTATATTCTACGAACAAACTCAGACTCAGGCCATTTTCAAAGCAAACATTTATCACTGTGCAAATTATTTTAGATCTCTAATGAAATGGTTTTGAAATATCGAATGGTTCATAACTTATTCGTTTAAGCTTGTTTGAATGGTTCGAATGGTTCTTTGAAGCTAGTTCTAATTTAGATAAACTATAGAACTAGAAGCCACAACAAAATTTGGCCAAATCTGGACCCAAGTCCATTGTAGACGTATCTGTATATTACTGATTTTCTTGGGACTTCTCTACTGTGAGTTTCAATTTTTTTAATCTAAAGATCTGTAAAGCAGTTTTGTATATAATATTGAATCTGATCAGCAGGTAGTAGATATGACGTGTAATGCCACTTATATAATATATTGGCTTCCAACAAACTAAGATCAAAGAAAGAATGTTTTGGAATTAAGTTCAATTTAGTTGAAATTCAGTGTCATGCAGAAATTCATAAATAATGGATTCTGCACTTATTGGTTTTACTGATACTATGGTGTATAATATAATCATTATTCTTTAGAAAATTTCATTTGAAGTGTCCATAAATTTTAGGTCTTGAAGAGATTATCTGCTATGTTTTTTATTCAAATTAGCAAGCTGCTTGATTGTAACTGGAATAGATAGCATAATCATTTTGGCCGAAAAGTTACCAGTGGTTGCCACCTCAAAATGAGTCTTTATATAACAATAGATTCAGACTATATTTCTTTTCTCATGGGTTTTTGTTTAGCGTTGTTGAATTAAACTATTCTTAGCTTGGAAAATATTTTCTAAGATATGGGAAGGGATTGTAGCTTTTTCTTTTGAGATTATTTTGCCAAAATCCTATTAAGTATTCAAATCTTTTGAATCTGTTCTTAGAATGGTATGGTTGTCTGAAATACATGCCATGTTGTCTGGTTCGTGTTGATGATCTGATCTTGTTTCCTAGGTTAAGCGGGTGTATAAGTGTTGTTTACAGTAAGTTAATTGTTTTCAATCTGCTTTTACTACCATATAATTCTTTCATGTGTCCATGGAGCACAATAAGGAAGTTTATTCCATTTCCAAAAATGATCTCATGCTGGAAGCTGTAACATGGACAGTGCTGGAATAAAGAGATGGACATGTTCTGGAATCTGTCCAATCTTTCCATGTCCCATCAGCTTACTGGTTTCCTCTTCATGGTGATATTACTATTCTGTTTGGGTTGGAGTATGGGAAATAAGTCACTTCAGATATTTCATGTACTTTTGTATCATGATGCCTATAAATGTCACTATGTGCTATGTTAGAGATCCCTCTATGTATCTGGTTTAAAAATAGTGACAACTGATGACATCTGTAATGCTGGTCGTTCAGGGTTATTTTGAGATTTGGAGGTCACGCTTTAGAAGGCCTCCAGCAAGACTTTCTTTTTGGAACTTTTAGGATTGGAAATTGTAGAGAATTTTTTGGATGGTTGCAAAATGTTACATGCATGTACAGAATGTCATTTCTCTTCTTATTAATGGAATTTACAATTTTCTTTCCAAATACAAAAAAATGTACAAGTGGTGTGCTAAAATTGAAATTGAAAAACAGATAGAGAACTTACAGAATCCTGAATCTCATCCTTGATTATATAAAATGGATCTTGAGTTGTAGATATTTTATTGTATTTATTATGCCACTGCCTCAGCTTCAACAACTACAACGATTGATAATTCTTTTCATTTTTTCTTCTTTTCATGATTAGCTTTGTGACTACATGCATGTCTTCCTTTGAGTATCTGAAACACAGGAAACTAGTCAACAGTACACTCCTGTACATCAATGTAAATACAAACAATTGAACACCAAATATGCAATTTTGTTTATATATATATTGCATGTAAGGGTGTGAATAGGAAAAAATTACATCAAGATACATGAACTATAATTTTTGAGATACATAAAATTAAAGTTCTGTACACTCAATGAAACTTGTCAAAAGTACACTCTTGTACATCAATGTAAATACAAAAATTTGAACACCAAATATGCAATTTTGTTTACATATATATTGGATGTAAAGGTGTAAATAGGAAAAATTACATCAAAATACATAAACTATAATTTTTGAGATACATAAAATTAAAGTTCTGAAACAGAATAAAAAAACAACCTTCAATTGTTCTCCAGAGGATTAAAATCACAAAATTCTAATCGGATAAGTACATTGAGATCCTTTGGGACAACCCTGGGTCAAAATGGTTTTGAAGCATTTAATCTAATGTCTTACTCATTACACTGACTCATTTGAATCCAAAAATTTGAATTTTACTTTCGCATGCTGAATAGCTCCAACAACTACTTCCATTTATTGTTCTAATCAGTCAGTACAATTGGCAAGCCTATAACATTCCAAAAAATATACCTTTGAGTGTAATTTCAGCCTATGTATTCCCGCATTTATTATGTTTCCTCAATAGATCCATGTGTCTTTCCCTGTGAACATAGCCATGCATAGGTTGCATGCAGGGTCCTTCCTCAAAGCCAGGGAAAGTTGTCTTAAGCAATAAAAAAAAGAAATATGCAAATACAAATATGATTGTCCATATAAGCTGGGCAATGAAATATTCATTTCAAATGTTCCACATAGTCGCAATGAAGAGTGAATGAGAAAAAACAGATTGAGAATGTATTGACAAGGGATTAAAGTTTTGGGGCCTTGAGGTACCCTTTTTCTATTTATTTTCCCTTTTTTTATGAATTTTTGGCTGATTGAGCCTGCGGTTGGCCTACAGCCTACTACCAGCACAGTTCCCAAAACATCATTTCCCTAAGGGAAATCTAGTGTTCTCTGCAAGAGAAGAACATGTTTTGGAGTGACCAATTATGTGAGACAATAAAGGATGTAGGGATATATAATATTTGTCCATGTTATCAGAGATGTAGCCTTGGTTTGTAGCAGGGTTAAGGGTAAAAAGCAGTATAGGGCCATAGGCATATTTTCGGGACACCGTGTGTAGTGCATTCTTTGAATAATGCACTGATAGACAATTGTAAACTTGATCGTGTTGCCAATCTCATTGACAATGGGTGCAAAATGCATACTTGTATATGAAACCAACACCATTCATAAGCTTGATTCTGTGACAAATCCTCTGAAAGTTTGAGATTTCCTCTTTCCATCAAATCAAGTTTTACTAAGTTTAGATTTATCTAGAAAATATATATGGTTGGAAAAGCACAGTTTACTCCTTATATATTTGGTGTGAGATCAACCCTTTCTCTAATGCTACTTGTGAAGGTAGTAATAATAATGAGATTTGAATAACAACTTATAATAAAGGTAATAATATATCTCAATATCCTTAAAGGTAACGGTTAAAGTATTGTAACTTCAGAAGATGTTCCAGATGTGTTGATTGTATTCCTACATCAGGAGATTATTTTCGTCATGTAAGAGTCATTGAAAGAATCAATGTAAACCTTCGGATGTAAGTCGGGTCAATAGTACCCAAGTGTCATTATTATAAATGTTATTTTTGGTGTCTTGCTAGACAAGTTGACCCTGTTAGGTCCTAGGACAAGTTAAGTGACAAATATAAATAGGGAGGCACTCCCCTTCATTTGTACACAGTCACTGAAGCAAATTTGCAAGATAGAAAAGAACAAGTGCACCAAAAAGAAGAGAGAAGCAGTTGTCTAGGTTTTACACTGCTCTGGTTGAGTCCTATATTGAGGAAGTTTTGCGGGGTTTTCTTCCTTGTGGTTCCTCAAGGAAAATATTTGTGTTCTTTGTGTTTATGTGCTTGTTGATCCTTCAGTGATCCTACTAGTGAAAATTGTTTTAAGATATCATCTAAGCAATTAAAAGAAAACTTAACATGGTATCAAAGCCACCCTGAAAGGAGACACTGCACAACTAGGGTTTGTTACTCCAAACAAATCCCTCGAAAGATCAACCAAAAAAGAGGGCTCACTCAACTCGCCCCAGAAGGGCGCATCTTTCTATGGAAACATAACTGAATTCCAAGAAGTTTCAATTTTGGACCAAACACTGCTACCGGGAAAAACCAGGGCTTCATTTTTCCTAAGACTCCATCATTAATCTCAGAAAAAGTAAGATACAATCTAGATAGTCTTGGGAAGGCGCATATTTTCCATCACTCAGCCCTACTAGTGATCCCAACTGAGAAATTAGGGTTTCTACATCAAACCCTAGGTCATCCAAAAGAAGGTCAACCAAAAGTTGTATTCATCAAGTACTGCTCCTTCTAATTCCATTTGAAGTTCTCATTCTATTAAGATGAAAAAGAATGCCAAGCTAGATGAGAAGCTTGAAGGTGATAAAAACTTCATAGCATGGAAGTATCGGATCATTCTTATCCTAGAAGAAAATGATCTAGAAGGATTTATAAAGGAGGAGATTGCAAAACCAGAAGAAGCTGAAGCTAAGTCCAAATATAAGAAGGATATGATCAAGGCTAAAAGGATCATAGCTGAATCCATCAAAGATAACTTGATTCCTCAAGTATCCTCAAGGGATACACCAAAAGAAATTTTTGATGCCCTATCCGACCTATTTGAAGGAAGAAACATCAATAGAAAGATGATCTTGAGGAATCACCTCAAAAGTGTGAGGGCTCAAAAGTCAGAAACCATGCAATCTTATTTTACAAGAGTATCTCAAATCAAGGAGCAGTTGGAAGCTATTGGGGATATGGTTGAAGAAGCAGAAGTTGAGATGACCACCTTGAATGGTCTTCCAAGAGATTGGATTCTGGGAATCCTTTATCCGAGGAATCTGTTCAAGAAGAGGACTAACCAAGTTCCGGCAGTTATGGGAAGAATGTGCTCAAGAAGAAGAAAGAATAGCAGCCAGAAAAGAAAATCTAAATGAAAATGAGGATCAAGCCTTGGCAATCCATGCCAAAGGCAAGAACAAGAGAAAGAGTTATCACCATCCTCCTAGAAAGACTCAAGGGTTTAAGAAGTCCAAGAAAGACTTCTCAAATTATGAATGCTTCACTTGTCATAAGATGGGACACATTGCTATAAATTGTCCCATGAAAGCAGAACGAGTCAAAAAGAAGAAAAGATTTCAGGCCCATGCTACTGAAGATAATAATCAAGAAGATGAAGAGAAAGCTAAGGAGGATGAAGACTCCTGTGAAGAATATGTCTTGATCTCTGCACTCACAAGTTCAATGTCACCAGGAAATGACACCTGGCTAGTAGATAGTGGTGCCTCCAAGCACATGACAGGTTACAAGGACTCACTCTCATGTCTTGTACAAAAGGAGTCCCCACACAAAGTAATGCTTGGAGATGATTACCAATATCCCATCAAAGGAATGGGAGAAGCCTCCTATAAGTTGGACTCTGGAAATTCCATGAAGATGAAGGATGTCCTATATGTCCTAGGACTAAAGAAGAACCTTCTTTCTATCTCAGCCTTAGATAAGAAAGGGTTCAGAGTTGTTTTTATGGATGGAGAAGTTCTCATGTGGACAAAAGGAAAAACCATAGATGATGCAGTAGTAATTGGAGTTGAAGTAGGACTCTACATATTAAAGGGACATGTAAATCCGACATTAATGACTAGTGCCATAAGCCCATGTGAACTATGGCACAGAAGGCTTGCTCATATACACTACAAAGCATTGGCAGTTGTGAGTAAGGTTTTCACTAGTTTACCAGAGATTCAGATAGATCATGAAGGAGTGTGCAAAGGATGTGCACAAGAAATAATACTAAGAACCCTTATCCAAACAATGACAACAAAGCAAAAGGGATCTTAGATATTATCCATTCAGATATATGCGGGCCAATGCAAACTACTTCATTAAGTGGGTATGCTTACTATGCTTCCTTTATTGATGATTACTCCCACAAGACTTGGATATATTTCTTGAAAAAGAAGGATGAAGTGTTTGAAAGATTCAAAGAGTTTAAGGCCCTGGTAGAAAACCTCTTTGAAAAGAGGATCAAGATATTGAGGTCAAATAATGGAGGAGAGTTCACATCAAGTGAATTCAATGAGTACTGCAAAGAAGATGGGATTAAGAGGAAGCTCACCATTCCCTATAATCCACAACAAAATGGTATGGCAGAAAGAAAGAATAGATCTATCATGGAAGTTGTGAAAGCTATGATACATGATCAAGATCTACCTATGTACCTGTAGGCAAAAGCAACCAGAACAACAATATATGTACAGAATAGAATCTCCCACAGTGCCCTTGGGAATAAGACTCCAAAAGAGATGTTTACCGAAGAAAAGCTTGAAGTAAGTCACCTAAAAATATTTGGTTGTCCGGTATACATACACATTCCCAAGGAGAAAAGGTCAAAGTTAGATCCTTCAGAATAAGGGATTGTTTGTAGGATGTAATGAGCAATCAAAAGCTTATTGAATCTATATCCCAGGATATCGTCAAATTGAATTAAGAAGAGATGTTACCTTTGACAAAGATACATCCTTCAAAAAATCAAAGAAAGACAAGGAAGATGAAGAGGAGCATGAAACTCCCAGCTGTAGAAGATCCTAAACCGGTTAGAAATGAAGAAGAAGATCATATGCCTGAGGGTCATGATATGACAGAACCTCAGAGACCTAAATAATTTCCCAGTGAAATGATCGCACGAAAGAGAAGACCTTCCTGGGCTCATGAAGTAATCAAAGAAGCAAAAAGACATGGTGTCCCAGAAGGAACCATTAGAGAAAAAAAGAAGCCAAATCCATACCCTAGTTATGTAGCTTTGATGTGTGATCTCATTGATAAAGAACCAAAATGTTTTGAAGAAGCAACAAAGCAGAAGGAGTGGGTTGATGCAATAGTCGAGGAATACCAATCCATTATAAAGAATGATGTATGGGAAATAGTACCAAGACCAAAAGACAAGTCAGTGGTATCCTCGAAATGGATCTTCAAAACTAAGCACTCAGCAGATGGTAGTATAGATAAGTACAACCAAAGATTCGTAGCTCGCGGATTCGCCTAGAAGGAAGGAATCGACTATGAGGAGACCTTTGCACCAGTAACTAGGTACACCTCAACCAGAACCATCCTTGCCTTGGCATCCAATATGAAGTGGAATTTACATCAGATGGATGTAAAAGACAGCCTTTCTAAATGGATTGATAGAAGAAGAGGTATATATCGAACAACCGCAAGGTTTCGAGACTGATGATCAATAAACTCATGTATGTAAACTCAAGAAGGAATTGCATGGATTAAAGCAAGCACCCAGAGCATGGTATGGAAGAATCAATGGTTTCCTAATGAGCTTAGGCTTTACCAAAAGTAAAGCAGATTCCAACCTCTACTATAAAGTTGAGGGTGATGGACTTATGATATTACTACTATATGTAGATGGTCTATTTTTTGGCAGGTGAAGATAAGCCCATCAACGAATGTAAGAAGAAGCTTGCTGCAAAATTTGAGATGAAAGACCTTGAAATGATGCATTATTTTCTAGGTCTTGAAGTATGGCAGTATCCAAACGAGATTTTCCTAAACCAAGGAAAATATGCAGTAGAAATCCTAAAGAGATTTGGAATGATAGATTGCAAGGCTATGACTACTCCAATGACAACAAATTTGAAGCTACTGAATGATGATTCTTCGAAAGTAGTAGATACCACTTTATATAGACAGATTATTGGTTCTCTTATGTACTTAACCAATACAATACCAGATATATGTTTTGATGTAAACACTCTAAGTCAATATATGGTGAATCCCAAACATATTCACCTAGTTGGAGCAAGAAATGTGATGAAGTATCTAAAGGAGACATTAGACTATGGTCTCAGATATGCATCAAATGGCGAGATCAGATTACATGGATTTACAGATTCAGATTGGGAAGGAAGTGCCAAAGTTAGAAAGAGCACTTCAGGATGTTGTTTTTGTTTGGGATCAGGCATGATCTCATGATTCAGTAGAATGCATACCAGTATTGCACTTATCACGGCATAAGTTGAATACATTGCAGCATGTTCAGCTTGTAGTGAAGTAGTATGGCTTCGCAAGATGTTGGCGGGTTTATTTGATGCAGAAATAGATGTTACTGATATCCTTTGTGATAATCATAGCTGTATCAAGATGACAGAGAACGTGGTATTTCATGACAAGACGAAACATATCAAAGTTAGATATCATTACATCCGGGATATGGTTCTAAAGGGAGTTGTAAAGCTCAAGTATGTTCCTACAGAGGAACAAGTGGCAGATGTGTTGACTAAGCCTATGTTTTTTGTAAAGTTTGAATACTTTTGAGACATTCTTGGTGTAGTCTGAAAGGACCTCTCAAGAGAGAGGGAATGACGGTACATGGTAAAACGATGTAGTGGTGGTAGCTCAGCCTACAATAGGGTAATTCTGGCTAGGCTTGTTGACCTGAAAGGGTTAGTAAGTTAGATGAGGCCTGTTGATCCTAGGGGGATTAGTATGTCTGGTTAGACCGGTTTAACCCAAGTGGGTTAGTAAGCCAGAAAAAGACTTGTTGGTCCCCAGGAAGATCCATCTGTCTAACTAGGCTTGTTGACTTGAAAGGGTTAGTAAGTTAGACAAAATGCCCGGATGGATCTACCAGAGAACTCACCAAGATACCTGCTTCGAGATAGTTAGTGGGAAAGATGTGGTTTCAGTATTATTATACTGATGATTATTGAGATGATTGTTGAGATAGTTTCAGTATTCCTATACTGATGTAGCAGGTTCAACATTTTTATACTGATGATTGTTGAGATGATTGCTAAGATAGTTTCAGTATTCCTACACCGATGAAGCAAGTTCAGTATTTTCATACTGATGATTGTTGTGATGACTGTTGAAGAGATTGTTTCAGTATTTCTATACTGATGATGATGATGTTGTTTCAACATTTTTATGTTGATGATGATGATGTTCCAGCATCTCTATGCTGGTGATGCAGATGATGATCTAGCATTTATTGATAATGTTATTTTTAGCACTAACGTGTTAATTATGTTTCAGTATTTATATATTGATGTTGCAAATGATGTTTCAGTATTTATATATTGATGTTGCAGATGATGTTTCAGTATTCACATACTGATGTTGCAGATGATGTTTCAGTATCTACATATTGATGTAGGCAGAAGATGATTCAGTATTCACATACTGATGTTGCAGAAGATGGTCCAATATACGCAGAAGATGATTCAGTATCCACATACTGATGTGATAGAAGATGATCCAGTACGCATAGAAGATGATTCAGTATTTACATACTGAGGTTGCAGAAGATGATCCAGCTGAGATCGATGATGAAGATGTATGATTGTGTTCCAAAACTTCCTATGACATATAGAGACTCACCTGTCAGATGTACAGTTGTGGTCATAGTTGCTACCTTGGTTGAATACCTTCCTAGTTAAGAGGGAGTGTTAAATTATTGTAACTTCAGAAGATATTCCAGATGTATCGATTGTATTCCTCCATCAGGAGATGAGTTTGGTCATGTAAGAGTCATTGAAAGAATCAATGTAAACCTCCGGATGTAAGTTGGGTCAATAGTACCCAAGTTTCATTATTATAAATGTTATTTTTGGTGTCTTGCTAGACAAGTCAGCCCTGTAAAGTCCTAGGACAAGTCAAGTGACAAATATAAATAGGGAGGCGCTCCCCTTCATTTGTACACACTCACTCAAGCAAATTTGCAAGAGAGAGAAAAACAAGTGCGCCAGAAAGAAGAGAGAAGCAGTTGTATGGGTTTTACACTACTCTTGTTGAGTTCTATACTAAGGAAGTTTTGCGGGATTTTCTCTCTTGTGGTTTCCCCGAGGAAAATATTTGTGTTCTTTGTTTTTATATGCTTGTTGATCCTTCAGTGATCCTACTAGTGAAAATTGTTTTAAGATATCATCTAAGCAATTAAAGAAAACTTAACAGTAACAGTGTTACATAGTTATCTTTAGATTGCCAATTGTGTAGATTTAATGAAAAAAATGAAAAAATTTCTATTTTTCATGGATTTTATACATTTTGTAGAACAATTTGGTGACTTCTCAAGTGAAATAAATTCATAGTATAGAAGTTTGGACAAATATTGATTTTGAGTTGGTGAATATTTTTGTTTTCCTTTGGGATAACTTTGGAAAAAAATAGCCAATCGTTGACATTAGCCCCTAAAAATTTCTTTGGTTTTGGTTGGTGACATTGGCTTGGCACATGGCCAATGTCTTCTATCTTTATCATTGTAATTATTTGATACTTATGTCTATATTAGGACTGGAAATTATGATTTAAGTATATTTTTAATAACTAATTTATTGGTAGTTTAGTTGTTTATTCGAGTTCACTTTTCTGCTTCACTGTGCTTAGCCTAGTATGTCCTATTGCTATTTTTCCCTTTGGATATGGGCGCAATTTCTACAAGAATTTTGAAATGTTATTTAGCTTCTTTCTCTTTACATATGTTAGATTTTCTTATAAATTATAGCAGTATATCTTAATTGCATTTATCAATAGGGTCATTAGAATATAGACAAAGCACAGAACAATAACAAAAGTATTTTTCACCTGGGAAACCCAATTGGGAAAAAACCAGCAACCTTTGTCTAGAGATGATAATTCTGAGATCAGAGTACAATGAAGAAAGAAAAGAAAAATAAGGAAATGCCTTCCAAATATGAAACCCTGAAAACCAGTCTTCTTCTGAGCTGCTGTGTAGTTGCACCTCTGCCAGAAACTGCGCACCTCTCTTGTGCTGCTGCGCTGCTGTTGTGTGTAATAATGAGGAGGGGTGTCTCCTATTTATACTATTTTCCCACCCATAAATTAACTTGGGCCAACTTCACTTGGGGGTACAATAATAATTTTATATTTTATTATTTTTGTTTATTCTTTTATTGCTTCCTTTTCACCCCAAGGATTACATTGTTCTTTTGAGGGTTTAGATGAATGATTACAACAAGTTCAACTCCTGAAGGAGAACAATAAGAATAGCTTCTAAAGTTGCACAAACTCCAACACTCTCTCTCAACAAGGAAGGTATTCTTCGGTCTTCATCAACATCATCATCATCTGGGTTTCATCTGTACACCTATATTGTCTCCATCATCTCTAAACATACTGAAGGTTGTCTTTATAAATTTGTTCTATCCAGATGTCTGAGAGAGAATATTTTGCTACCTATCCATCTCTACTACCGACGGAATACTTCCATACCTAGATAGATATCTAAGATGAGCACATGTGCACAACCATCTACTACTTGTTGGTCTCATCTACCAATGGGGTACTCCCATACCTAGTTGAGAACCTGAACGAGTAGAGGTACCTGTGCAATCACACGACCATCTACAACCTGTCTGACTCATATTCCGATGGGATTTCTCCCATGCCTGGCTGAGCACCTGGATGAGCAGAGGCACCTGTGTGAACCCAACCATCTACTACCTGTCTATCTCATTTGCCGATGGGATTTCTCCCATACCTGGCTGAGATCCTAGACGAGTAGATGTACCTGGGTGAAAGTATGGTAAATGTCTCTCAGCCATCTCTCCCTCTCAAGGAGGGATGCGTTCTCTTCTACTCCAAGTCTTCCGCAAAAGTATTCAAGCTTCATTTTGGGAAGAGGCTTGGTGTGAACATCTGCAGTATGGTCTTCTGTCAAAATATACTGGAGCTCGACCGCACCTTTCTGCACCATATCATGTATGAAGTGATATTGAATCTATGTGTGCTTCGACTTGTAGTGAAATACATGATTCACTGACAACTGCACACAACGCTAGTTATCAAAGTGAATCACAATTGGCTCTGAATATACCCAACAATCCCGCAAGAAGTTTACGAAGCCAAACCACTTGTCTGGATGTTGAACTAGTAGTCATATACTCAGCATCTACAATACTGAGAGCTATTGAGTTCTGCTTCCTACTGCACCAGGAAATAACTACAAAACCCAGACCGAAACAACATCCTGAAGTGCTCTTCCTATCTGCAGTGCATCCGACCCAATATGAGTCTATAAACCCTTGCAATTTCAAGTCACATTCTGAATCATATCGTAGACCATATCCCACAATGCCACGTTGTTAATGCAATTGTAACTTCAAAATGTATTCACTTGTATTTCTTATGTATTGTAACCCGATGTTTATTCTAGGATGTATTTGTAATGTACTTGAGTCATGTCATGCCCCGATGTTCCTATCGAAAAGTTTCTATAATGTAAACAAGTCATGTCAAGTCAAGGTGGTTAACTCTCCTATTGTTTAAGGGTTAAAGTCCCCACAGTTCCGTGGCACTAGGGTTATTAGACTCACCTAGTGAAGTCGGCCCTAGTTGGGTTTAGTCAAGTCGGGAATTAGTATAAATAGAGAGCTAGCCTCTCTATTTATCACACACTCACTCACACTTAGTTGTAGCGCATAGCTGAGGAAGAGAAAGACACTGGGGAAAGGAAGAAAGAGGTTACTGCTATCGGGAGATCATCTTACTGTTTTTGGGTTTCACTTTGGTGTTGATTCTATCTCTGAGGAAGTTGCGGGGTTTTCTCCATTTATGGAATCCCTGAGGAAAAACACGGTGTTCATTGTCTCTTGTGTTTGATTGATGTGCTTGTTGTTCTCTCAGTTAAAGATCCTAATGAAATGCTAGCTTAATGTTTAAAATCTAACATGGTATCAGAGCTAACCTAAGAAGAAGACATTGTGCAGCTGCGGGAACTAGGGATTCCTATTTTGTGGATCTCTCTCCACATATTTTCAGCAAAAGTAGGTGGAATAACTCTCCTCCCTAGGGCGCATCTTTCTGTCGAAGCAGAATCCAATTCTGAGGTTTTTCAGTTTTGGACCTGACACTACTGCCGGAAATTAGGGCTTTTCACAGAAGTGGAATTTTTCAGTGAGCCCGGGACTGGATTGATCTCCTCCCCAAAATCGAAGTTAGGGATCAAATTCAAAGCATTTGGTTGGACAGAACTCCGGAAAAGCAAAACCCTAATCTGCTCCTGAACCAGCACTGCAGGATTTCAGCTCCAAATCCAGATCCGACATCTTGACCTAGTAAGATCTAAATCTTTTGTATTTCCATTTGAGATTCTCAGTTGAGATGTCTCATCATACCAAGCTTGATGAAAAGCTTGAGGGAGTTGATAACTTCCGAGCCTAGAAGTATAGGATCTCCTTGGTCCTGGAAGAAAATGAGTTGGACTCCTACATCCATGATGAGGTTCCAGTTCCAGAGGGAGATGAGGCCAAGGCCTTACATAAGAAGAAGTTGGTTATGGCAAAGAGGATCATTGCTGATTCAATCAAGGATCACCTCATTCCACAGGTGTCCTCCCTCAAGACACCTAAAGCCATGTTTGATGCCCTAACAAAACTGTTTGAAGGGAAAAACATCAATCGGAAGATGACTCTAAGGAACCAGTTGAAGAATTAAAGATCCAGAATGAGGAGACCATCCAGTCTTACTTCACAAGGGTCTCCTAGATCAAAGAACAGCTGGAAGCAGTAGATGAAGAAGTGGAGAATGCAGAAATTGTGATGACAACATTGAATGGCCTCCCTAGGTCATGGGATTCTTTCATCCAAGTAATCTGTGCTAGAAAGAAGTTGGTCAAGTTCAGTAGACTGTGGGAAGGATGTTCACAAGAAGAAGCTCGGATAGCATCTCAAGAAGAAAAGATGGGATGTGAAGATCAAGCTCTCACAGTACACTCCAAGAAAGGAAGAAGGGAAAATCATCATCACCAAGGTAAGCATTCTCATCAGAAAAACAATCTTGTAAGAAGGGATCCCTCCAAACTCAGATGTTATACATGCGATGAAATATGACACTTTGCTAGAAATTGTCCCATGGATAAGAATGGATCCAAGAAGAAGAAGAATTCCAAAAGAAGACATCATGCTCACACTGTTGAGGATAATGATCCTCCCAGGAAGAGAGTAAAACAAGAAAGTGAAGACTCTTCAAGTGAAGATGAATATGTTATGATCTCCGCTCTCACGGGAACTGTCACTCATGGAAGCAAAGATTGGCTTATTGACAGTGGGGCTTCCAAACACATGATAGGTTTCAATAAATCCTGTGAGAAACTATCCGAACATAATTCACCCCATAAGGTGAAGCTTGGGGATGACTACCAATATCCCATAAAAGGTAGTGGTGAATCCTCCTACAAGCTAGACTCTAGAAAGTCTATGAAAATGAAGGATGTCTTGTTTGTACCAGGACTAAAGAAGAATCTTCTATCCATATCAACATTGGATGCAAAAGGCATGAGGGTTGCATTTGTAGATGGCCAAGTCCTCATGTGGTCAAGAGGAAAGACTATTGATGATGCAATAGTGATTGGAGAGCAAGAAGGAGGTTTATACAAACTGAAGGGTCATCCAGAACAAGCTTTGGTCCATGACACAGTAGAGCCAAATGAACTTTGGCACAGAAGGCTTGCACATGTGCATTACAGAGCACTACCACTTGCAAGCAAAGTTGTTGAAGGCCTTCCAGAAATTCAAGCAAAACATGACGGGGTCTGCAAAGGATGCGCGAAAGGAAAGAATACAAAGAAGACATTTCCAAGTAGCAAGTGCAAGGCAAAAGGAATCTTGGAAATCATCCACTCCGATGTATGCGGACCAATGTCATCAAGTTCACTAAGCGAGAATCTATACTATGTTTCTTTTATTGATGACTTTTCTAGGAAGACATGGATTTACTTCATAAAGAACAAAGATGAAGTTTTCAGCAAGTTCAAGGAATTCAAAGCCTTGATCGAGAACCACACAGAAAAGAAGATCAAGACCTTTCGATCAGATAATGGCGGAGAATTCACATCAAATGAATTCAAAGACTTATGCAAAGAATCAGGGATTAAGAGGGAGTTGTCCACTCCTTATAATCCACAACAGAATGGGGTTGCAGAAAGGAAGAATAGAACTATCATGGAAGCTGCAAGAGCAATGCTTCATGATCAAGATCTTCATATGCATCTATTGACAGAAGCAGCCAAAACAGCAATGTATGTATAGAACTATACTCCACACCGAGTACTCGAGAACAAGACTCCTGAAGAAGTCTTCTCCAGCAAGAAACTAGAAGTTAGCCATCTCAGAATATTCGGTTGTCCTGTGTACATACACATTCCAAAAGAAAAGAGAACAAACCTAGATCCTTCAAGAAAGAAGGGTATATTTGTGGGATACTTTGAAAGCTCGAAGGCTTACAGAATATATTTCCCAAGATTCAAGAAGATCGACATCAGCAGGGATGTAACATTTGATGAAGACACAGCTTACAACAAATCCAGAAAGAGACTTGCTGAAGATACTGAAGAAGTAGAAGCACCCAGAATTCATGATACAACCATGAATGAAGAAACTCAAGAAGAAGATCGAGAATTTGAAGAACCACAAAGACCTGTAGATCCACCTCAAGAGAAGAATCCTCACAAGAGGAAACCTGCTTGGGTACGAGAAATTATCCAAGGTGCGGAAAGATATGGGGCTGCAAAAGAGAATCACAGAGAAAGAAAGAGAACCAGATCTTGCTTCGGATATGTAGCTTTACTATGTGACTTTATCAATGAAGAACCTTCCAATTATGAAGAAGCGGTAGAACGGAAAGAATGGAAGGATGCTATGATCGAAGATTATCAATCGATCATGAAGAATGATGTTTGGGATGTTGTCCCAAGACCAGAAGGGAAGTCGGTTGTAACTTCCAAATGGATCTACAAGATCAAGCATGCTATAGATGGTAGCATAGAGAAATATAAGGAAAGATTCGTGGCTCGTGGTTTCTCACAGAAAGAAGGAATAGACTATGAAGAAACCTTTGCACCTGTAGCCAGATACACTTCCATCAGATCGGTACTTGCTTTGGCTGCAGTGATGAAATGGAAGATACACCAAATGGATGTCAAGACTATCTTCTTGAATGGTGTAGTGGAAGAGGAAGTGTATGTAGAACAACCACTCGGTTTTGAGACACACGACAGGGAGTCTCATGTGTGCAGATTGAAGAAAGCCCTGTACGGTTTGAAATAGGAACCCAAGACATGGTACGGCAGAATTGACAACTTTCTATCCATTTTGGGCTTTACCAAGAGTAAAGCAGATTCCAACCTTTACTAAAAGGTTGAATATGGCAACCAAGTGATGCTCCTACTGTATGTAGATGATCTGTTTGTAACAGGTATGGATGGGTTGATTTTTTATACGAAGAGAAAGCTTGTTGCCGAGTTCGAAATGAAGGACTTGGGTATGATGCATTATTTTCTAGGCATGGAGGTGTGGCAAAATGCGGATGGAATCTCCCTCGAACAAGGGAAGTATGCAGTAGAGATCCTGAAGAGGTTTGGGATGATGGACTGCAAGGCCATGACCACACCTATGGCATCGAACCTGAAGCTATTGAGTGATGCTTCATCAGAGATGGTTGATGCTACGATGTATCGTCAGATAATTGGGTCCTTGATGTATCTGACGAACACGAGACCAAACATTTGCTTTGCTGTGAACACCTTGAGCCAGTTTTTGACAGATCTGAGACATGTTCACTTGATTGCTGCAAAGCATATTCTGAGGTACCTAAGGGGTACAATTGATTATGGGCTCAAGTAAAAGGCGAATCAGAAGATTAACTTGGAGGGTTATGTTGATTCAAATTAGGCAGGCAGTGCCATCGATAGGAAGAGCACTTCAGATTGTTGCTTTAGTATGGGATCAGGGGTGATCTCTTGGTTTAGAAGGAAACAATCCTATGTGGCACTGAGTACAGCTGAAGCAGAGTATGTCACAGCTTGTTCAGCTAGTTGTGAGGCAGTATGGCTATGGAAGCTACTGTCTGATTTATTTGATCTCCAGATGGATGCTACTTGTATACGTTGTGACAACCAGAGTTGCGTGAAGTTGTCAGAGAATCCAGTGTTCCATGACAAGTCGAAGCATATCGAGATCAAGTATCACTATATCAGGGATATGGTGTAGAGGGGAGTAGTGAAGTTCCAGTATGTTGCGACAGAGGAACAGATAGTTGATGTGTTGACGAAGCCATTGGCTAGGGTGAAGTTCGAGTACTTCAGGGAGAAGCTTGGAGTTCTCCAGATCGAGGTTTCCTCCAAAGGGAAATGATGAGACCCAAAGCCATTCTGACATGGTGAGAGGATCGGTTCCTTCCATGGTCAGATATAAGGGCTGAGCCATTTTTTCATGGTGAGAGGATTGGTTCCTTCCATGTTAGATGTGAGTGCTGAGCCATTGTGATGTGACTGTAGGATTGGTTCCTACATGATCAGAAGTAAGCGCTGAATGCCATTCTGGGAATGGAGGCGCTTGGTCAGTTTCTAGGTAGCTCAGTCTGGGACTAGGGGCCATTCTGATATAACTGTAGGATTGGTTCCTACAAGATCAGATGTGAGTGCATGCCCTTTTGACATTGGTTGTCAAATGTAAGTGCAGATCCCTTTCGGCATGAAGGATTGGTTCCTTGCATGGTCAAATATAAGTGCTGAGCCTTTCTGACATTAGTTTTCAGATGTAAGTACAGAGCCTTTTGGCATGGAGGATTGGTTCCTCGCATGGCCAAGTATAAGTGCTGAGCCTTTCCGACATTGGTTGACAGATGTGAGTGCTAGGCCTTTCTGACAGGGTTGTGGGAGGTGTTCCCACATGGTCAGATGTGAGTGTTGGGCGTTGCCTTTCTGATATGATTATAGGATTGGTTCCTACATGAACAAATGTAAGTGTTGGGTGGGCCATGCTGACTTAGGGTCAGATATAAGTGTTGGAAAAGACCTACACGGAGGGTAGGCCTACAACTAGCATGAAAAAGGGCTGGCTCTGTAGAACTTCCTATGACGAGAAGAATCATGAGATAGCACCCGTGAAGATTCAGTGTTGATGATCCAGCAGAGATGATCCAGATCGAGGGATGATCCAGATCCAGGGATGATCCAGATCGAGTGATGATCCAGATCTAGGTGAAGATGACTTGAAGATGAAGGTGACTTGAAGATAGAGATGACTTGAAGGTGAAGATGACGAAGACTCAATGATGATCCAGATGATATAGAGAAGAAGACTTGTGCTGATCAATTGTGTCGAGAGAATACCTTCCTAGTTAAGAGGGAGTGTTGATGTAATTGTAACTTCGGAATGTATTCACTTGTATTTCTTATGTATTGTAACCTGATGTTTATTCCAGGATGTATTTGTAATGTACTTGAGTCATGTCATGCCCCGATGTCCCTATCGAGAAGTTTCTATAATGTAAACAAGTCATGTCAATTCAAGGTGGTTAACTCTCTTATTGTCTAAGGGTTAAAGTCCCCATAGTTCTGAGGCACTAGGGTTATTAGACTCACCTAGTGAAGTCGGCCCTAGTTGGGTTTAGTCAAGTCGAGAATTAGTATAAATAGAGAGCTAGCCTCTCTATTTATCACACACTCACTCACACTCAGTTGTAGTGCATAGCTGAGGAAGGGGCAAGGAAGAAAGAGGTTACTACTGTCGAGAGATCATCTTACTGTTTTTGGGTTTCACTTTGGTGTTGATTCTATCTCTGAGGAATTTACGGGGTTTTCTCCATTTATGGTTTCCCCGAGGAAAAACACTGTGTTCATTGTCTCTTGTGTTTGATTGTTGTGCTTGTTGTTCTCTCAGTTAAAGATCCTAATGAAATGCTAGCTTAATGTTTAAAATCTAACACACGTAATTATCTGAGTACATGTTTTGCAACAATCCAGTGAATCTGCCTCGGTTGGCACATGAACTAACTGAGAGCATTCACAGCAAAACAAATGTTTGATCTGGTGTTTGTTAGATACATCAAGGACCCAATCAACTGGCGATATGGTGGGATCAATCAAATTTGAATCTAAAGCAGAATCCCTCAACTTTTTCAAATTTGCATCCATCGAAGTAGCTATGGACTTGTAGTCCAACATTCTGAATCTCTTCAGTATATCTATGGTGTATTTTCCTTGTCCTACAAAAATCTCTTTCTGCCTCTACCATACTTATAATCCCAAGAAGTAGTGCATCAATCCAAGATCCTTCATTTCGAACTCAAAGGCGAGTTTCTTCTTACACCATAAGATAAGTTTCTCATTTCTGGTAACAAATAAGTCATCAACATAATAGTACCAAAATCAATGGCTCATTATTCGCAACCTTGTAGTAAAGGTTGGGGTCTGCATCACTCTTGGTGAATCCCAGACTCACCTGGAATCTGTCTATCTGTCCATACCAAGCACATGGTGCTTGATTGAGTCTATATAACGCAGTTTTCATCTTGCATACGTAAGACTCCTTTCCATGGACAACAAACCCTTCTTGTTGTTCAATATAAGGCTTCTTCCTCAATAATACCATTGAGAAAGGTATTCTTGACATCCATTTGATGCATCTTCCATCCCATAGCTGAAGCAATAGCAATGATCGATCTTATGGAAGTGTATTGAGCCACAGGAGCAAATGTCTCATCATAATCGACTCCATCTTTCTGAGAGAGCCCTTTGGCAACAAATCTGGCCTCCCATCTGCTCCATGCAGAACTTCATCCTCCTCTGCATTCTGCAAAATCTATCGTGCCCATCTGGGTCTTTTCTGGATTACTGCCATATATGTGGGAGCATCATCTTGCTCAATTGGATCAATGGAACTGGTCAATTTATTCATTTCTTCAGACTCCCTCTTAATGTTTGGAGGGGAGATGATCTCATCTCTTCATCGTCATTGATCTCCATATATGATCCTCTTCCTTTTTTGGATAGCCATTTCTTCTTCAAAGGTTACATCCCTGACTGACTTCGATTTGCCTCGATCATGGGATGTATATTCTATCATCCTTTGAAGACTTGCAATATCCCACGAATGTTCCCTTCTTGCCTGAAGGTTCTAACTTGAGCACATGAATGTAGAGTGGAAAGTAATTGTCTATCCTGGTGACGACCAGGTTCATCAAGGATCATTCAATTGTCATGTTCGAGTCACAACATCAGTGTCATCAGGTTTCTTTCATATGTAATAGACTAGAATCCTTGTCTTTGAGGGATAACTCCATCTGTCCCTCAAAAGTCGGTTGAGTAAATCTTGTTGAAGCAGCATATAGTCCGACATTCGTAGAAGCTTTCTGCTTCTGATCACCAAATCTCTACATGAGATTATTCTAGGTCTGAGAGTCATAATACATGCTTCTAGAGGCTTTTTGCTTACATTCCATTCGTATATCAATAGGATCACTTGTCCTTGTAGATCGTGGCATTCCCTACAAGTCAAATCCCGTTAGATGGTTAGCAATGTTTCATAATCAATGTATTAACAAAATATTGTAGGCAACCTTTTAGTCAATGCTTCGACACAACACACGTAAGGCCATTATCTGGATGCTTATGGTCTACATTATAGCATACCATTAAGAGTGTGTACTACTCGACGTATGTTATAAAGGAGTTGTCATCCTTGATGGGTTTTGCAGCATTACAGGTTATTTAAACAATCATGTGTATAACAAATACTAGATGAGCCTACTTGTTAACTACCTGATTTTAGAAATGTAGATCTGTGTAGAACATATTCAAAAAAGCAACCAAATCTAATCTACTAGAGAATGTAAAATAAAATACTTATCTTTTGTAGTTGTGTGGGTGGGCTTCCACTGTCAGAGTCCACTGATATTCATATGCTTTCTTGATGATCATCACAATCTGGATCTTCATATCATTTTTTAGAAAAAGAATCCTAAACGATCATCCTTCCTTGGCTTCTTGTGAGGAGGGTCTTCTTCTACATCAGCAGTTGAAGCTTCATGCTTCCTTTTGATTGAAATTCGACAGCTAATGGCATAATGACCGTATTTCTTGCATCTGTAGCATTGGATCTAAGATAGATCCTTCTGATGTTTCTTCTAATTTAAGGGAGGACTTGATCTCTTATCTTGATGCTTGTGGATGTACGGCTTCCTTCCCCTTCCCTTGCCTTTCTTGGTATGGGATACGAACGCTTGATTTTCCTTAAGTTGAGTGCCATGAAGTCTTTGGCGTGCCCCAATTCTAGTTTCTTCCTGAGTGCATTCTGCCCATAGTTTATCAAATTTGGGCAACTTGGTTCGACCACTTATAGTTTGGGTAAAGGACTCCCAAGATGGTGGAAGACCATTTAGGGTGGTCATGACAAGATCCTTTTCTTCAAGAATGTCTCCACTAGACTTCAGCTTGTCCCGGAGCTCAGTGATCCTCATGAAATATGAGGCAATGTTCTTGGACTTTGTCATCTTCATATTCGACAATTGATTCCTCAATGTGAGAGTCACATTGATGCTACTGTGTTCAAATAGCTTCTTTAGAGTTTTGAACATCTTCCTCGTCGTCGTCTTCTCTGAGATCTGAGGAACCAAGTGATCTCTAACTGAATCCACTAAAATCCTCCTTGCTTTGGCATCATCATTTCTCCAACGAGGTTTGTCTTCTCCGGCTTCTGGTTCTGGTACCTTTTCATTTACACACTGTAATAGGTCATTTTCTTCTAGTAGGAGAAGAACCCTAAACTTCCAGGGGATGAAGTTGGAAGCTCCTTCCAGACGATCTTCAACCTTCATGCTCATCATCTTGACTGTAGATATGGATCTGAAACCCTAGCAGAGACTAGGTCAAAACTGAAGGTTGGAATTTTGGAAAACTGACTACACAGATAAATGTGCCCTAGAGAGGCGAGTTGAGAAGAGGTAGAATCGAGCCAAAACTGTGGAGGGAGTAGGTAAAAAATTGAAACCCTTATTTCTGTCGCAGCTATAGAATTAGGTCAAAATTGAAACTTCTCAAAATTTAATTATGTCTTCACCAAAATATGCACCCCCCTTAGAACAAAATTCCCAAAGCTCTTTTTCTACCAAAAAGTTGGGTGAAGACCTTAAAAGATGAAAGTTGAAACCTTAGTTTCGACAGGTTGCCGACAAAGTTCCGGCAATGGCTTCTTGTAGTACTGCTCTGATACCATGTTAGATTTTCTTATAAATTATAGCAATATATCTTAATTGCATTTATCAATAGAATCACTAGAAGATAGACAAAGCACAGAACAATAACACAAGTATTTTTCACTTGGGAAACCCAATTGGGAAAAACCCAGCAACCTTCGTCTAGAGATGATAATTCTGAGATCAGAGTACAATGAAGAAAGAAAAGAAAAATAAGGAAATGCCTTCCAAATATGAAACCTTGAAAACAAGTCTTATTCTAAGTTGTTGTGTAGCTGCACCTCTGCCAGAAACAGCACACCTCTCTTGTGTTGTTGCACTATTGTTGTGTGTAATAATGAGGAGGGGCACCTCCTATTTATACTGTTTTCCCACCCAAAAATTAACTGGGGCCGACTTCACTTGGGGGTGCAATAATAATTTTATATTTTATTATTTTTGTTTATTCTTTTATTGTTGCCTTTTCACCCCAAGGATTACATTGTTCTTTCTAGGGTTTAGATGAATGATTACAACAAGTTCAACTCCCGAAGGAAGACAATAAGAATAGCTTCTGAAGTTGCACAAACTCCAACAACATATAGATGAAGAGTTGTGATTCTCCTTATCTCTTTAGTGCAATTAAGATTAAGTCCATTAGAAAAGTGGCAGCATATGGTTTCAAAAGATCAGGTGTAATCTAGCAGGCTTTGATTTCAAACATTTATTTTAACACTCTCTCTCTCAACTGTGAAATATCACTATTTAAGAATTTAGTA
Source organism: Pseudotsuga menziesii (assembly GCA_001517045.1). Classification (NCBI taxonomy): domain Eukaryota; kingdom Viridiplantae; phylum Streptophyta; class Pinopsida; order Pinales; family Pinaceae; genus Pseudotsuga; species Pseudotsuga menziesii. The sequence goes on along the minus strand of LPNX010199060.1, from coordinate 254,700 downwards.
AATAGATATGGCTGCGAAATTTGAGTCATTTACTTGCATGCCTAGTATCTAGTACATGCATGGCTACACAAGGAATCTTGAGGCCACATCTATTAGTTGATACAGAAAATTAAACATAAAGATGTAAGATTCAAGAGAAATATGCAGCAGTAGGACTCTACTTATTCTCATCAATAGAATCAATGAGGCGACTTATATACCACCTTGTGGTCTCCCAATAAGATGCTAAAACCATGGAGCTTTTCTTGTTCTTCTATAGTAGTCTAGTAAAATTTCTCGAGGAAAAGGCAGTAGAAGAATTGCTTCCATTAACATCTCAATCTAATTTCTAAGCTAAAATGAAAAAGTAAGTACAACGATGTACAATTTAATAAATTATGTAGCATTAGAATTCTTCCAATTATCCTCACCAGTGAATTTACAGAGCTATTTGTCTACAATATAGTCTAGACCCTTCTAAGATTTGTACATGGATGTCCTCTATGGAAGAACATAATTCCATAGGGATGTCATCCATGATCTTGTGTATCATACTATCAACTAGTAAACATCTCAAGGAAGCTCAAGTAATGACACAATCACTAATTTTAAAATTTAAGTTTGATCTATCCATTGATGGTTTAAAAATGTTGATAATGATGTCTTCACTAAAATTTTAAAGCTATGTAGCTCTACTATCTGGTGATCCTTCAAGGGTTCCTACAAGAAAGTACATCCAATTGAAGATACAAGACTTCCAGTTAGTTGTTAGCACAAAGTAATATTATGGAATCCATGAGACCTCTAGCTATCCTTACTGAATAAGTGTTGCTGTGAAGAAATACTTCTTTAAAATGGGTAGAAACATGGCACATTTTATCCTTGCACATAAAAATGATCATGAATGATCCTTTTATATCTTAAAGATTATACAATCTATATTTATAATCTTTTGTACTTGTTATTTGAAGATAAAAAGGTATTTTCCCCCATATCCAATTGGAAAATCTTGCTAATTAGCTGAAATTAATATACAGTCTTGACTTGGATCATGAAAACAAAGTCTGAGCTATCTTAGAGGGAATTTCAGAACATGCAACATGTTCTGTCGGAGGTATCAAGATGGAAATACTAAACTTTGTTTCCTTCCCATATTTACTTATTTATAGCTGTGTTCAGTCTCCTCTTAAAGCTTTGCTGCCCTTTCACTCCTTATTGAAACATTGTAGTTATCTACATACATGGAGCTAGAAGTATAAGTTGGAGTTTTGTACTTTTGTGTTAATATTCTGCATTAGGTTCTGTTTACAATGGTGTTTCTTATTTGTAGAAATAATAAGGAGGTTAGGTTCTTTATGTCCATAGAACTTAAAACTTCTTGCATCAAATTCTTTATGTCCATAGAACTTGAAACCCTCCTAGTGTCAATGAGACTTGTTGCCGCCTTTCACACACCTGGGGGGGAACGTGGCAGAAATATTCAAGCCACTAGGTGTGTCCTTGGGGGCAAGTCTCGAGTCAAGGCTGTCACCTTGTTCTTGACTCCTCCGTAGGGCTCAACTCCTAACGAAGCCAAGGGGGGTAGACCCTATTAAGTTACTAAGGCAAATTACTTTAGTATGATGATGTTAAACTAAGATAGTTGCTTAGGAGTTTTGAAATTAACCATAAATAACCATAGATGACAAGATGGAAAATAAGCACAATAAAGCACAATGCTGAGACACAATATATATATCAAAAGATTTAAACACAAAACCAGTGCCTTGAAAATGGAGTCATAAAATAATCAAAGTACTTACATGTGCTTGGAGTGAATGTTTTGCAACTGCCTCTTGGTACGTTTTACGTTAATGTGAAATATGAGTGGATTAAAATTAGGCGAGGGGGGACTCCAGATATACCCTAGGGGTACTTGGAGTATGTCCAAAAATAAACCTTCACGGCTACCCGCAAGGAATGTGTGGGCTGAATGGAGTCTCTGAGACTATGTTCATAATACACTCGAAGGTGTAACAGAGATCAGCGCCCCGAGGTCACTGTCCAGGAGTTCCCACTTCCTTTGGGTATTTTTCCACCATTTACGGTTTGGTCGAGGCGTTGGATTTTCGCCTGATGGTGGTTAATTGAGGAAGGTGAAGACTAATTAATCTAGTCACTCACGTTGCTTTTTATGCAACTTGACTGATCGGACGAACCGAAGCCAAGTGCAGAGCATACACACCGGAGTCTTGTCAATTTTAGTAAAGTTTAAAGGATGAGTTTTTTAGAAAGAAAAACCTTCCAGGAACCTCTTTCAGTCCAAGTGGACCTCAATCGGGGAATCAAGGAAGGGGTTGATTTTAAAATATTGTTTGCAGAGATTAATAATAAGAAGCAAAAAGGAAGCAAACCATAAGTTTTCTAATTAGTCCTACCATGCATCTCTTTCCCCTTTCGGGCTAATCGGGAAGTCGTGGGGTAAGTATTAAAGTTACTTTGATACTGTAATATGGAATATATGATAAATTAATCAAATCATGTTATTTTCCATCAATGAAACTAATCTAGAGCAAGAAAAAATAAGAAATTGCAAAAAACGACAAAAAGGCGTGAACCCCCCAAGGGGGATGGGGAATGGGCTTGAAAGAGCCTATTCGGAGAAATTTTTTATTATCTGCTGTTACAATATTAGTAAACTTATCTGAATCTTCTTGGTTATTATATAGTATGAAACCAAGATCTTACAAATTTCCCAAAATTAAAAATTATAGTGAAAATGGAGACCCCTAAGGGGATTTGGATGGCCCAAAAGCCACTTTCGAACAGCAGCTTCTTCCCTTTCTGTTATGCCTGCTAAAATTCACCGATCTTATTAAAATGAAATATGCCCAAAATCACTTTGAAAGTACCTTTGGGTCAGCCTACTTTAAAACCAAAAAAAACTAAGTTAAAACTAGTTAAAATGGTAAAAAAGGGAACCAAGGAAAGCAAGCTTTCCTTGGGATATTGGCTTGATGTTTGGGAAGCCAATGAGATATGCACTGATTGCTGAATTTTATCTTTTAAAACAGAGAACAGAAATCTAATCCATGCAAAATATGGATTCTCTTTAAATTGCCATGCAAAACAGACGATTTCCCTAAACTAGATCTAGGATGCTTTATGAAACTTTTTAGGAATGAGATCTAGATTATGAGACTTGATACAACAGATCTATGTTAACTTTTGCTTTAAGATAACAAATATAAATGATATCAAAGCTTGTAAACAAAGTAACCAGGTACAAATTTGATTTTAGGAGGAAGAGAGAGAAAGAGTGTTGGAAGCCTGGGAATGTTGGGCTTTAGAGTCTGCTTTGGTGGAACACCGAGGGACTATGTCCTCCAAAAGATCCTGAAGATGCGGAAGATGCAAACCAGCTCAACCCCTTCTACAAGTGAGATCACCTGAAACTTAGAAATCCTTGCACAAACAGATGGTTAAATCATGGGTGTTGCTGGAAAAGACAATTAGAAAGCATGCAATTAAACTTAAAATACATGCAACTCCAAGAGATCTGAAACAAGCGAACAGTAAGAGCATAAATCAAACTAGAATAATCTCTTACCCCAACATGAGTTAGCTCTCACCTTCAAGGCCAACAATTAACCAGCAAAAAGAAATGATCAATAACATAGATTATACCTCATAAGCACTTGACAATCACCATCCACACATGAAGAGAATTACACCATAGATCTTTCCTCCAAAGCTTCTTTATTCCAAAATAGTAAATAAGGCAATACAATACCAATAGCTTCTCAATCCGGCTCTAACTAGCTTGGAAGAGGTAATATGTGCTTTATTTATAGCAAAAACAAGAAATCTAGCCTAGGGGGGGCGCAATTCCCAAGGAGAGAGAGACTGCAGCTGCATGTGGAGTGAATCTGAGCTTGATCTAAGTTTGATCTAAGTCTCATTGAGTGCAACTGTCAATCGGAGATCTGATCTGACTGACACCTCAACCTGCTAACTGAAGCATCCACCAAAACTCATCCAGATGAGCCCACGCGTGTGGAGGAGAGAGAGAGGGTGTAATTCCCAAGATTGCATGCAGTAATGTATTCTCTGTTTAGCCCAAATCACCTTCTTCTATCAAGGAATGATCAAATCCAGTTAATCCCAAGCCGATGAAACTGATTTCAGTCAAATCGGAGCAAATCCCAATGATTTAGGATTTTGAATTTTCTCCATTATTTAATTAATTTATTAATTAAATAGTCAATATTTGATTTTTAGGGTTTTCTGACTTAAGTGATGGGAAAATCACTCAAAAATTAGAAAAAGTGGGTTTATGGGTTTACATGGTGCTCTTAGCTTGAAAATGAGCACCCCCATGACTGAAACTGATTCTTGAGCCCACTTTTATTACAAAACCAATTTTTCCATTTAGACTATAAAAAAATAGCCTAAGTTTCGGAAAAATTAAAACTTAAAAAAAAACTAAAAAAACTAAAAAAAATTAAAACCTAGGGGGACTTAGACATGTTCATATGACTCGACCATAATGCCTAGCATGTTTATACATTGACACATAGACTCTAATAACCTCAATAGGCCTAAATGCCAAGGCAACCACCCCAACTTTGGAGGTATTGAGTGAAAAACTCGGAAATTATTAGTCGTTTATTCAACAACCAATAATTACTAAGGGAAAAAACACCCTGGGCTGATCGGATTGACAAATAAATTCTAAGAGACCGAGTCTTTTACAAACACTATCATGCTAGAACATTTTATTACAACTCCCCTATGGGGTATGAACATGTGATATAGTGCAACAAGCACTTCCCATAAGCACTTCTGAAGGTCTTCTCAAGTCCGAACAAATCATCTTTGTCTGGTTCACCAGGCTCACTTGATAAAAAACCACTAAGTACAACTTAGGTGGTAACATCTAGCTCCAACTGTGGACCGTGTGCTCGATCTGGTCACAGGGCAAGGAGAGGATACGAGAACACCAAAATCTTTGGTTTATACACCTTGTAAACACATCTCAACTTGACAAAAAAACCCTTAGTAGCACAAGCTTTATATAAAAACCAAATGAACCATTAAGTTGATTTATTTAAACAAAATAAATGTAACTAACTAATAAAAAAAAGTTTTATTATAGCTAAGTACAAAACTGAAATGCAGAAAGTAAATGCTTTCTTTTAAGGAGCTTATTTTCCTACTCTAAGCATGATATAAAAAGGGTTGAGTGTAATCAGAAATCCAATGTAACCACCTAAGCATTTTATTAACATAAAAAAAATTTCCTCGTCTTTGTTTACAGGCCAAAGGATACTTTATTTAGAAAATGAAAACCTGCATGATGATCCGTAATGGGCAGGCTAGATGGGAAATCATAGGCATGAATAAAGTCATTAAAGTTCTTCCCAAACTGGTATGTGCTCGCGCAGGATGTTTCTATCCATGACTGGATAGGACTGATATACCAATCGACAGGATGAGGCAGAATGACTACATCATCATACTGATAATCAGGGCTTATCAAATGATAACTCGTTGAATAAGCCCCAAACTACCCCAAATCATAAGGAACCTCTACATGTGAAGAAGATGGCTAAAACTGATATTCCACTGACTGCATCACATCTGACTTTTCAAAACACTGCTTCTCAATGTCTTCATTACTGATACCTTTGTGTGGCTCTGCATGATATGACTCTGAATGATCATGTGAAAATTCTGAATGCTCCTCTTCCATACTAAGATTTTCCCAGGTATCCAGATCCATGCTCCCCTCTACGAATGTATCGTAGATTGGACTTCCACAAATTTTTGAATAGACACTCCCCTTGCTGGACATATCATGGATGGGGTTCTCAATAAGATTTTCACAAGTTGGATTATCTATGAAATTCCAATAGTCACCACTCCCATCTATGTTGGATATGAGAGAGTCTGCCTCGCCGGTATCACATTCTGATATATAACTACCCTCCTCCTACTCATAATAATCATCCTTCAAAGTTTTGGTTTCAAAGATACTACACAAAGTTAAACTTTCCAAAACTTCATCCCTAACTGATGAACATAGAGGAGTGTCATTATACACATCATAAATTTCTTCATAAGTGTCGATCTCTGTAATGGTTTCCTCATGAGGGCTTTTTAGAAAAATATTAGCATTGCAACACACTTGAGAATACCTCAAATCTTCAATGTTTTCAGTTATTGTGACATGAGGAGAGTCTTCAACAATGTGTTCAATCATGGGTTCCTCGTGAAGCTCTTCAATACGATCATCCCAAGTGTCCTCATCTATAATGGAAGTCATGGGCTCCATTAGCTCATTTAGGTAAGTGAGGGTCCTTTCTACAACCATCATCATATCTCCCTCACCATCATGCCACCTCTCATAAAACATAGCACATAAGTCTTCATGGGAGGTAATGCATTTATCAGGAAGACCACAAAACCATATCCATGCCTTCTTTTTCAAAGAATGAGCAAAAATTCGAATCACATTATCCCTATGAAGTATGTTGAGTTTAGTAACAAATGAAAAAACAAATATGATGTGACAGACAGCTGAATCACCATTTCCATAAAAATTTGGAGCCTGAGAATATCATTCATCCTGGAGATATGGTTCATAGTTAGGAAAACTCAGGATGCCCAAGAAATCGATGGCAGGATATGCACTAGAAATTAGAGCACCATAATCTTCATCATCCATAACGTCTTCTCAGTAGCATATATCAACCATGTATTTTGTACTGAACCGGAGCAGCCAAATAATGAGCATTTAAATTTTTACTATGTCGTATGAGCTCATCTACACACAACAAGTCTCATCAAAATTATGAGAAAGCAGGGTTTTATCCCTTCAATGGAGTCGCCATGTGAAAAAGACAAATAAGCATTTATAAATCTTTTCACAAAAAATATTTTTTGCTTTTCTTTGTAAATATAAAAACTGAAAAAAGTCAGTGGAGTCTCCAGATGAAAATTAAAGATCTACTCTAAGCATTCATCAAACAAAGCAAAAACAAAAAGGAAAAAAAAAAACAAAAGTCGTACTCCGGGAATAAAAGGATTTATCCCCGGCAACGGTGCCAAAAAGTGTTGTCACCTTTCACACACCTGGGGGGGAATGTGGCAGAAATATTCAAGCCACTAGGTGTGTCCTTGGGGGCAAGTCCCAAGTCAAGGCTGTCACCTTGTGCTTGACTCCTCCATTTAGGCTCAACTCCTAGCGAAGCCAAGGGGGGTAGACCCTATTAAGTTACTAAGACAAATTACTTTAGTATGATGATGTTAAACTGAGATAGTTGCTTAGGAGTTTTGAAATTAACCATAAATAACCATAGATGACAAGATGGAAAATAAGCACAATAAAGCACAATGCTGAGACACAATATATATATCAAAAGATTTAAACACAGAACCAGTGCCTTGAAAATGGAGTCATAAAATAATCAAAGTACTTGCATGTGCTTGGAGTGAATGTTTTGCAATTGCCTCTTGGTACGTTTTACGTTAATGTGAAATATGAGTGGATTAAAATTAGGCGAGGGGGGACTCCAGATATACCCGATGGGTACTTGGAGTATGTCCAAAAATAAACCTTCACGGCTACCCGTAAGGAATGTGTGAGCTGAATGGAGTCTCTGAGACTATGTTCATAATACACCCGAAGGTGTAATAGAGATCGACGCCCCGAGGTCACTGTCCATGAGTTCCCACTTCCTTTGGGTATTTTGTCACCGTTTACGATTTGGTCGAGGCGTTGGATTTTCGCCTCATGGTGGTTAATTGGGGAAGGTGAAGACTAATTAATATAGTCACTCACGTTGCTTTTGATGCAGCTTGACTGATCAAATGAACCACAACCAATTGCAGAGCATACATACGGGAGTCTTGTCAATTTTAGTAAATTTTAAAGGATGAGCTTTTTAGAAAGAAAAACCTTCCAGAAACCTCTTTCGGTCCAAGTGGACCTCAATCGGGGAATCAAGGAAGGGGATTATTTTAAAAGATTGTTTGCAGAGATTAATAATAAGCAGCAAAAAGGAAACAAACCACAAGTTTTCTAATTAGTCCTACCACGCATCTCTTTCCCCTTTCGGGTCAATCGGGAAGTCGTGGGGTAAGCATTAAAGTTACTTTGATACTGTAATATGGAATATATGATAAAGTAATCAAATCATTCTATTCTGCATCAATGAAACTAATCTAGAGCAAGAAAAAATAAGAAATTGCAAAAAACAACAAAAAGGCGCGAATCCCCCCAAGGGGGAGGGGAATGGGCTCGAAAGAGCCCATTCGAAGAAATTTTTTATTATCTGCTATTACAATATCAGTAAACTTATCTGAATCCTCCTAGTTCTTATACAGGATGAAACCAATATCTTACAAATTGCCCAAAATTAAAGATTACAATGAAAATGGAGACCCCTAGGGGGATTCAGATGGCCCAAAAGCCACTTTCGAACAGCAGCTTCTTCCCTTTCTGTTATGCCTGCTAAAAAACAACGAGCTTATTAGAATGAAATATGCCCAAAAGCACTTTGAAAGTAACTTTGGGTCAACCTACTTTAAACCCCAAAAAAACTAAGTTAAAACTAGTTAAAACGATAAAAAAGGGAACCAAGGAAAGCAAGCTTTCCTTGGGATCTTGGCTTGTTGTTTGGGAAGCCAATGAGATATGCACTGATTGCCAGATTTTATCTTTTAAAACAAAGAACAGAAATCTAATGCATGCAAACTGTGGATTCTCTTTAAACTGCCATGCAAAATGGACGATTTCCTAAACTAGATCTAGGATGCTTTATGAAACTTTTTAGGAATGAGATCTAGATTATGAGCCTTGATACAACAGATCTATGTTAATTTTTGCTTTAAGATAACAGATCTAAATGATATCAAAGCTTGTAAACAAAGTAACCAAGTAAAAATTTGATTTTAGATGGAGGAAGAGAGAGAAAGAGTGCTAGAAGCCTAGGAATGTTGGGCTTTGGAGTCTGATTTGGTGGAACACCGAGGGACTATGTCCTCCAAAAGGTCCTGAAGATGAGGAAGATGCAAACCAGCTCAACCCCTTCTACAAGTGAGATCACCTGAAACTTAGAAATCCTTGCACAAACAGATGGTTAAATCATGGGTGTTGCTGGAGAAAGACAATTAGAAAGCATGCAATTAAACTTAAAATACATGCAACTCCAAGAGATCTGAAACAAGCGAACAGTAAGAGCATAAATCAAACTAGAATAATCTCTTACCCCAATAGGAGGGAGCTCTCTCCTTCAAGGCCAACAATTAACGAGCAAAAAGCAAAGATCAATAACACAGATTATACCTCATAAGCACTTGACAATCACCATCCACACATGAAGAGCATTACACCATAGATCTTGCCTCCAAAGCTTCTTTATTCCAAAATAGTAAACTGTAATGTCCCCGGTTTTGACCCCGTTTGCATGATGTATATATATTGTAATTAATCGTGGTGAGGAGCTCAAGGCAAAAGCCCCACCATCGATTTGGTTGTGTATGTTTCGGCAAAAGGGATAGTTGCCGATGGTATATCGTGCTATCCGGCACATTATCGTTGGCATCATGTAAACACGCACATCAATTAAAATAAACCACAACCAGCTACGGCAATGCAACGTTGAATGAAAAGGGCATGGTTCCAAAGGATAAGGGGTGGGGGATGTCAAACCTTGGTTATGGGGAAAAAACCCATGTTTTACCACCTTAATGATTTGCCACCTTCTTGTCTCACCCAACCTCTTCAACCTCTTTAATGCCTTGGTTTTGTTTGTTGGGGGCAATTATGGCTGAGTTGTTGAGGGCAATTATTGCTGGAGGAAACGTGGGTAAGGAGGCAAGCAACTCCATTCTTCCCCATTCCTCCATCTTCTCCACGACGCCATTCTTCCCTGGTCTGTTCACTCTCACGCAAGGGTCGGTTTACTATCCATGTATGTTCGTCCTTCACGATTGTGGTCGGTTCATCCGCGCGTGCAGGCTAGGATTGTCTGTTCTGTTCCTCCTCACGCACTTGTCGCGGCTCTCCTTTGGTTTGTGCACGCAGCGAGCAGGTGAAACGGCCTCAAGGGCACGATTTCCACTGGTATGTGTCATAGCCGTGGCTTTAATCCACGTTTTTTGCTTGCTGTTAGTTTAACCCGTGATCTGGGTTTGCTGTTGGTTTCACCCACGATTTGGGTTGCTGTGGTTATTTCCACGATTTCGGAGTGCTGTTGAGAGTTCGATTCTTTTCCCATTCGGATTGTGTGTAGGTTTTTCCATGTTTTGGCCTGGGCGGCGTCTTCTTCCTTTGCGCACAGACTGTCTGAAGTTGTTTTCCCCATACCGTGAGCTGTGTTGTTGTGTTACGTTTGAGGCTGCTGTGGATTGTTGGAGTTTGTCTTCTTCCCTTTTTTGGGAATGCGCATAGCTTCCATCGTTTTCATTGTGAAGTTTAGGCTGCTGAAGTACCCTGGGTTGGGTTGCAGCTGAGTTGTTTTGGCCACGCTAGGGCCAAGAACAACTCTGTGTTGCCTTGTGGGCTTGAGCTGTGCTCATCTTTTGTTGGGATTATCCCTGGTTGTCTTTACCCTCGTCACAGGGCTGTGAAGGGATTGTTATGCTGCGGGTATGCAGTGGTTGGTCTTCGGACTGTGTTGGCTTGGCCGATTGTGGAAGGCCTGGTAAACCCAGTCGTGTTGGGTTGTTGAATTGTGTCCCCTGGCTATGTGTAAGCCTGCATTGACCCTTATCCTTGGAGGAATCATGCCCAGCTCGGGGGTGGTAGTGTTGCTGAGAGATTGATGAGCATGCTGGCCTATGGTTGGGTGGAACGTTGCAACGACGTAGCTGGTGGCGGGATACTTCATCAAAAGATAAGTAATCTTGGTTGTTTTGTCTCTGCAATTTATATCTATTGCATAATGATGATGAACATGTTTTAGGCTAAAAATGTATGTGTGTTGCTTCCGCTGAATGTTGATTCATTCTGCATCTATGTATGCTTTTAAGTTTTAATTCCAGCATTGATGTTTGCTTATGTTCATGGGGCTGTTTGCCCGTCTGTATTATGGTGTTTGTCGCGTCCTCTTCGCCGGTTGAGGGATGGGGACGTCACATAAACAATACAATACAATAGCAACACCTTCTCAATCCGGCTCTAACTAGCTTGGAAGAGTTAATCTATGCTTTATTTATAGCAAAAACAGGAAATCTAGCCCAGGGGGGGCGCAATTCCCAAGGAGAGAGAGACTGCAGCTGCATGTGGAGTGAATCTGAGCTTGATCTGAGTCTCATTGAGTGCAACTGTCAATCGGAGAGCTGATCTGACTGACACCTCAACCTGCTAACTGAAGCATCCACCAAAACTCTTCCAGATGAGCCCACACGTGTGGAGGAGAGAGAGACGACGCAATTCCCAAGTTCGCATGCAGTAATGTACTCTCTGTTCAACCCAAATCACCTTCTTCTATCAAGGAATGGTTAGATCCAGTCAATCCCAAGCCGATGAGACTGATTTCAGTCAAATCGGAGCAAATCCCAATGATTTAGGATTTTGAATTTTCTCCATTATTTAATTAATTTATTAATTAAATAGTCAATATTTGACTTTTAGAGTTTTCTGACCTGAGTGATGAGAAAATCACTCAAAACTTAGAAAAAATGGGTTTATGGGTATACATGGTGCTCTTAGCTTGAAAATGAACACCCCCATGACTAAAACTGATTCTTGAGCCCACTTTTATTACAAAACCAATTTTTCCATTTAGACTATTAAAAAATAGCCTAAGTTTTGGAAAAATTCAAACTTAAAAAAAACTTTAAAAACTAAAAAAAAATAAAACCTAGGGGGACTTAGACATGTTCATATGACTCGACCATAATGCCTAGTATGTTTATACATTAACACATAGACTCTAATTACCTCAATATGCCTAAATGCCAAGCCAACCACCCCAACTTTGGAGGTATTGAGTGAAAAACTCGGAAATTATCAGTCGTTTATTCAACAACCAATAATAACTAAGGGAAAAAACACCCTGGGCTAATCGGATTGACAAATAAAGTCTAAGAGACCGAGTCTTTTACAGACCGTTATCATGCTAGAACATTTTATTACAACTCCCCTATGAGATATGAACATGTGATATAGTACAACAAGCACTTCCCAGAAGCACTTCTGAAGGTATTCTCAAGTCCGAACAAATCATCTTTGTTCGGTTCATCAGGCTCACTTGATAAAAAACCACTAAGTACAACTTAGGTGGTAACAAGACTTAGCCCCAAGGGATAGCTTGATTAGTTTGACCATATCGCCAAAGGTGTACTACTAATGGGAGGTCATAGGATCCATTCTCATCGAGTCTTTTCGGGTTACCTGCCACATGCATGATGTCAGTTATACTTCCCTCCATATGAGATTTCACGGAACAAGGGTGTTCCACAAAGTTGTTTCTTTGGGGAAAATAAATATTAATGAGCCCAAGATCAGGATTGGGAAGTAGAAGTAGGTATTTCCAATTGATCAATATCTACTATAATGCCATGATCATCAAGGTGCAAGAAAAATCAAATTCCACGAGAGCCATTTGGCAGAATTCATTTCCAAGATTCATGGGATCCATTTTACAAAAAGAATATAAAAGGGGACCCAAAGCGTTTGTGATACACACTGCTAGGAAATATATTCTCCTGCAGAATATCCAAATAGTCATCCTTAAAAGGAAGAATTTGCCTCTTCCATAAGAAAGGTCTATGTCAAATACAATCAACACACTCAAGAAAAAATAAATTGAAATTCTAAGAACAATACTTTTAATCTATGCAATCCTATTAATTAGTTGACCAAAGAAGTGATTGTTCATTCATTACACACTACAAACATTATGAATTTCAATTCTACAAACCTGTAGCATTTCCACCAGGTCGGCTTGCTGGCGTTCCATTTGTAACAGTTTGCATTGGATGACTAACCGATTTCCCTTACCATTTGTGAATTGTGCATGGCCATAATTCTCACTTCATAATAAACTAGTTCGTGTTCCAACCATGTCCCTTTGATCAAGATCACCCTAGTCATTACACTCCATGTTTCTTGTGTTTGATTCTATGTTCCTCGTAGCTTTTCTTTCCATCCACTGGCCTTGTGAGACGTTGTCCCTGATGTCAAGCCCATTATAAGTATCCCCTATTCTTTGAATGCCAACCACATCCATATTTTCACCTTCTCTGCTTGCAGACGATGATGACTGCCAAACTCCATTTGATATTCCTGATACTCCCTTGCTTTATCTTTCCTTAAAATTCATTACATTATCTTCAGTTTGTTCTTTGTGATCAGATTGAGCACCTGGTGGACGTCCCCTTGGTACAACTACTTGAACTTGCGAATTAGTTGAACCCTTTTTCTCAAGTTTCTGAAAAAAAGTCTGGATTTAGCTCTTTGTTCGTTAATGCAGGAGCCCTTTTCTTCAAGAAACCGTCTCTCTTATCCGGCATTTTACCATCTTGTGTGTTTGAAATAGAATTCAATGCCCGGTTTGAACCATCATTTTTTTCGTTTTAATGTCAAAAAATAAAGATAGAGGTTAGGTTTCAAGGTAAAGACTTATAATAAAAAATGTTTTTTTCTTTTAAAGTTAACGAAGTTAATACAAAGATGTATTATAATGAAAAGACTGAAAATTTATTATCATTCCTCCAATTTATTATCATTCCTCCCTCCCAAAAAGGAAAAAAATGATGATGGGAAGTGCATTCACACGAGTCTCTTCTCTAAACATCAAGAATAAATTGGATTCATGTTTTATATTGGAACTAAAAATTAATGAGTGAATATGAAATTCCATTTAATATATTCTTATACTAAACTTAGAAGTCTCACAAACTTTTTTTCCTCTCAAAATAGTAGTTAAATAAATGTTTTAACTACATTCCCCTATATATATATATGGGGAATGAAAATTTTCTTTTTATTCAACCTAGTATGTTCAATTTAATATACTAAAACATTTATTGTTATAATTTTATAAGTTTTATATTCACTTTCAAATATGTCTCAATAATCTACCTTAAGTTTCCCTTAACATTGTGTTTTTGGTCACCTTTGATTTCTATACTGTCACAATTTTTTTTTAATAGGATAAAGTAAAGAAGTTTATACAATAACTTTAGTAGTTTATTTGATAAGTTTAGGACATCACTACATACTCAACTACATAATTTGTTTGTGTTATTAGATTCAATAAAAGGTTTAAATATTGTCACAAAAAATAGCCAATTTGGTGCAGGCTTTATGCAAAGAATATAACACATACCAAACAACAACTACGACAATAATGATGATCAACGATGATCATGATGACAATGATGACATTAACAATTTTGTGATTTGATGATGATGATGACGATGATGACAATGATGACTATAACACTAGCAATGGCAACGATGATGACAATGACAATGGCGATGACGATGATGATGAGATGAATGACAACGGTGATAATGATGATAATGAGATGCATGATGATGGTGATAAAAAAGATGATGATGAGACAATGGAAATGACGACGTTGTTGACAATGATTTCATTATATGATAATGATGATGACGATGATTGCAATAGTGATGATGACAATGGCAATGATAGTGGCGATGACATTGAGAATGACAAGAATGATGATTATGATGATGATGATGATGATGATGATGAAAATGATGATGTTCATGGAAAAACCGATAATGGCATCGATGATGATTATAATGGAGGCGACAACAATGATGGTTATGATGGAAATGACAATGATGATGATGATGGTGACAATAATTATGACGGTGATGATGCCAATGACCTTGGTGAATCTTTCCAATTCTTAAAATGTCATCATTGTAATCATCATAATCATTATATTTGTCATTGTCATATAGGTTATCATCATCACCATCACCATCACCATCACCATCACCATCACCATCATCATCATCATTGTCATCATTATCATCAATATTAATGATGATCATGGCCCATGAGCCTTATATTAAAGTGTTGGAGTCTAAGTGAATGATTTATGTCATAAAAAATGGCCCAATACCCTATACACATTCATGATATTACAAACCTCAAAATGATGCCCACATCATAGGCATAGGCTGAATTTTTAATTTGCATGATCTATGTAGTAATAAGGAACCTCGAGCATAACCATGAGTCCTCGAAGCAATTGTTAAGGATTAAATCATTCTCAATATCATCTTCATCTTCATGGAAATGATGATGATGTGATTATATGATGATGTTGTGATTATATGATGATGGAAACAATAAGGATGATGATAGGGAAGATGACGATTATGAAAAAGACGATAATGATAATGATGATGAAAATGACAACGATGATTACAATAAGAATGAAATGAATGATGATGATGATGAAAATTACAAGGATGATGATGACAATGGTGACAATGATGACACTAATGTTGGTGATGATGACTTAGATGACAATGATGATGAACTAGATGGCAATGATGACGAAGACGACGATGATGATGAAAAGATGTACATCAACCCTCAACACCACTTCTAGATTTGGAATAAGTTAAGATTTTCTAGGTAAAAAAAAAACATATGGCCTCTCCGTTCCCTAGGATTCAGTCAGGTAAGTTATGAATCCCATCATTAGTTTTAACCTCGTTGACTAATAATCATCATCATATAATCACATCATCGAAATAAACACTAACCGAGCACTAATCCTCTAACCTTGAATCCCCCCCTAACTCCAAATCCATAACCCATGAACCCCAAACCACCTATTTGGAAACATAATTACCCCTTAACCCATATGCCCTAAAGCCAACTTCTACCATGGAAAATATTCTGGGGTATGTAGACCTATGCACATAACGCACACATGTAACTAACCATGCAATTAACCTCGTGCATTTAACATATGCACCTAAATCATACACATAACCCATGCCATTATCCCATGAACCTAATCTACATGCATAAGTGACATAAAAAAATTCATGTGGCCCATCAACACTACAGGCATAGGATAATTAGTAGGTCCTTCATTTATGGACTTGATCCATGATTCCTATTAACCCTACCCATTTACTAGTAACTAAATATCTAATTCATGCCCATATATATTGTGTTGGCAAAATATTCCATATGTAGGGCCTATGTAGTGGTCCATGGCCCATGAGCCTTAAGATCATTAGTTTGGTGTTAAGTCTATGGTTTTTGTCCAGGAATAGCAACTTCTTGGATCATCAGTCACTTACTACCACCAACGGCTAAACACACCTAACACAACCAACCCACACAGATGACTCGTGGACCCAGAAGAAAACTTTATAGATAGAGGCCCTAGATTTTATCTTAAACCCATGGCTTGGGTTCCTAGAACCATCTATGGTTTTCCAAAGCTCAAAATAGGGACCTTATCCCAGTATTATTTATAAGATTCTTTGTGCATGCGCTATGTGGTGATGCGAGGTATTGTGCATAGTCCATGTGATCTAGAGGCATTTGTTTCCCTAGCCCAAGTGCCTCAGCTGTAGGTCTCTAATGTGATATGGTGTTGAATAATGATGCACACCATTCCTAATTCCATAGTAGTTTGCGTACACTTAGCTACAATGTTTTGATGTGATGCATTATCAAACCCATGCAACACACATAACCCACATACATAAATGACACACCTAACCCACACACATGAATGATCCACCTAATTCAACATAATATAAAAAGTAATTAATTGAATTTAATTATTTGCAAACTAAATATTTATGTAAATTGGTGGTGAGCATTTACTTATTTGAATAATATAAAGACCGCCTTGAAAAATATATTTAGGGTTGCCCTTTTTAAAGGCTCCCTAAATGTTATGAGAATTGATGTGTTGGGAGTGTTTTTTACAAACCTCCTCTAAACCCTCAATTCTCATGAATTTTAGGGGGTGGGGGAAGTTCAAGAAATCACCTCAAAAACAGATTTAGGGAGGTCCTTTAAAATCCCCTCCACAAGTCATGAGAACTTAACTTATGGTGGTGGCTTTTAAAAAAACCACCTCCAAAAGTTCAATTCTCGTGAATTTTAGGGTGGTTTTCAAAAAAAAACCCTCCAAAAGTTCAATGCTTATGAATTTTATGGGGTTGTCAAAAAATTGCCTCCATCAATTCAATTCACATGACTTTTAGGAGGGTTTTTCAAGCAACTGCCACCAAAAATAGGTTCTCGTGACTTTTACGATTTTTTTTTAAATCGCCTCCAAAAGTTCAATTCTCATGAATTTTATGGGGGGTTTTAAACACACCACCTCCAAAAGTTCAATTCTCATGACTTTAGGGAGGGTTTCAAAAAATCACCTCAACAAGTTCAATTTTTCTTCACTTTTGGGGGGTTTCAAAAACTGCCTCCAAAAGTTCAATTCTCGTGACTTTTAGGAGGTTTTCAAAAAAGTTGCACCAAAAGTTCAATTCTCATGACTATTAGGGGGGGTTTAAAAATAAACTCCAAAAGTTAAAGCCATGAATTTTAGGGGGGGCTTTAAAAAAATTGCCTCCAAAAGTTCAATTCTCATTATTTTTAGGGGGGGATTCAAAAAACGCCTCCAAAAGTTCAATTATCATGAATTTTAGTGGGGGTTTTCAAAAAAGTTCCACAAAAAATATATTTAGGGGTCTTCTTTTGAAAACCTCCCCCAAAAGTCACAAGAATTGAACATTTAGAGGCGGTTGTCAAAAAACTGCCTCCAATAATTCAATTCTTCTGATTTTTTTTTTGGGGGGGGGGGGGGGTTTCAACAACTGCCTCCAAATCTTTAAAAAAAATTAGAGGTGGTTTTTGCAAGACCGCCTCAAGCCTAAAAGTATAAATTGTTGTAGCAGAAATAAGGGCATTCACCTTTGTTGTCTTGAGGAATCAAATTAGAATGAGTTTGTCTTTCTCTTGGAGAAGTGAGGTTGCAAAATTATCCAATGTAGGCATTTTCTAGGTAGCACCAAGTGCAAATTTTGTTGTTGGGTCTCAGATATGTGTGAACAAAACACGGTTCTTATGCTCATAAATTGTGGTCATTAATTAATTAGTTGGGTAGTTAATGGAAAATATTGGGAGGTAAATTTAAAAAGTGGTTTTTGATGTAAATGTAGTTAGTGTAGAATTTAGTGCCCACCTCGACAAACTAGGAGATAAATAAAGGGTATTAGTCATTAAGTATATCATGTCTTGTAATGAATTTGTATTGAAATCCCCTCTCTGAGTCATTGAGTAGTTGCAAGTGCATAAGAGAAATGTTAAGGAGAGAGTTATGAACTCCCTTGCCCACCAAGGTTTCATGTTCCCTTTCATCAATCCAACTAATAGAGGGAGGCGTGAACGAATTATGGGCTTCTAAATTTCTCCAAACAACCATATTATGAATTCATAACATTTAAATTTTGTGTGCAGATTCCTAATAAAAATACACAACGGAAATAAAATTGATCCACACACACATATGTAACAACAATTCATAAACAAACTTCTGAATAATGAATTGATTCCTAAATTTTTTTATTATTTTTTATATTTAAAATTAATCCAAGGATTTATCCACCAGGCTAGGATCGGATGCAATCTATGTTAGGGAGCTTAACTTGCTTAGCCCGAGGGATAACATAATTTCTTTTATATATTTACTTTTCAGGAAATCACTTACACAAAAGGAGACTTTGGCCTTCTCAAGTACCAAGGCATATTCTATAAAAGTTAGTTTACCTCCTTATCTTCTTTTCTTTTTTTGTAAATTAAAAAACTATATTACCATAAAAAGAAGATTACATAGATATTTTTCCGAAGTCTTGTTGGGCCTAGCCTCATGACATTCCTAAAATCATGTTCATCCTTCTATGATCAATCTAGTTCTAGTAGAAATACAAAAAATACCAAACATTTCTTTCACCATTACAATATCCAAACTCAGTTCTCCCTTTCTAGCTATTGAATTACTATCATAATTACTATTAAATCCTAGTTGCAACATAAATCCAAAATAGGGGCCTTTCGAGGTAAAACTACTTATGAACCTGTCTCCTCTTATCCATTGCCATGGCTATTGGTGCACATGCATTGAGATGCTCCATGTTTCGTCGTCATGCCTGGGTCTGCATCCGTCTTCTTGCCAATTTTCTTGCTGGTATCACTATCACCAGCGACCATAGATGGTGGGGAATAGAACTTCAGGCTCAGTTTGCTTCCAATGAGGTCCACCTTCTTGTGCATCATTCTATAGTCCTGATGGTGTTCTTTCCATTCTAGGACCGACTCCACATCTCCTTGGTTCTTATTTTCCCCCTCCATCAACACATGCAACATGAGGTTCTTCATAACCCAGTACGACATCATTATGCGCTCGTAAGCCGAAGCCTGATCTGTCATAGTTCCAGGGTCCATGACCCATTCCTCAACCTCCTCCATTATTTCGTCCATTAGAGCAGCCTTAGCCTTTTCCCACAACTCCTTTTCTATCGCCTCTATCTCTTCACGGATGACAATGGGAATTTGGTCACAGAAAAAGGTGGCAGCAGTATGAGCTTACGCATGAGCATGAGTAACCCTTACACCAACACCCCACATAATCCTTTTGGCCTCATTCTTTCTCCTATGGCCACAAGGGGCCATCGAGGTGGTTTCTTCAATGTTTCCTTGCTTACCCCTCGGAACCATCTTCCTACAGATAATTTTCAGGAAGCAAAGGCTTCGAAAGAGATGGTAATGCTCTATTGGAAATGGAAACATCAGAATCTAACCTAAACAAATTTGAGCATGAAAAACGTCGTCATCTATCCGATTTTATAGAAATATTGGATATTATTACTATAATTGGGGGATTCATGATTTCATCCGTCATATATTTACCTAGTACTATCACTATTGTACTTGTATCAGTGTACCTCATGATGGTAATCTTAAATTCCTATGATGAAAGCTCGATCGTATAATTTCCAAATATCCCCGGTATCTGCAATGAGTGCAAACCTCGATCATAGATGGAGATGGTGCGTCCTTTCATTGTCCTTTCTACTTGGGGATTAAAAGAGGTGGGGTGGATTTGTCCTATATGTGTGTGAGATTGTGGGAGAGCCATGTGTATCCTACTCGAACCCTCCTTCCCATCTTGAAGCCACGTGATCAACATTAGCCATTTGGCAGCATTGGTCTATCCATTCTGTTCTTCCAAAAGTAGGAAATTGTCCTTCATAGATGTGGTGTCCTCCTCCTACTCCTGCGTTATTCAAGAGATCGACCACTTTGTTAGACTCTCTTCTGACGTGGCCGAAATTCCAAGAGAGGTTTGTAAAGAGAAGGGCCCCTACCTTTTCCAATTTTTTCAGGATGCGCCAATTGGACACCAATTTCTCCACCCTTTGCCCATTGGAAAAATTTATGGCCATTTGGATTATGACCCTAGAGTCTCCTTCCATAGTCACCAGCAACCATCCTGACCTGGACACTATCTTTAGGCCTTGTATAATTTCTTCGAGCTCCGCGGTGTTGTTTGTATCCATTCTAATGGACCCATAGTAGACATACAAGATTACCCCAGTCAAGTCCCTGCATACTTTGCCATACCCCACCTGACCAGGGTTTCCCTTTGAAGCGCCATCAAAGTTGAGCTTGAAGGTTCCATTCGAGGGTAGGGACCATGATTTTGGACTAGCTGGTTGATAGACTAGAGGGATTTTTCAATGCACCCTTATATCTTCTTTACTAAGCCCCCGATCCTCTGCAATTATGGTCTCTTGTTCCTTTAGCTCCCTATCCTTGTTCATCCACTAGTGATTCCTCACAGTCTCCTGGATATTGCGATTCAGTGTTTTCCAAACCTCCTCTTTAGCGGATTTCGTGTCCTGGAAGATCATGTTATTCCTCTCCTTCCATATTACCCATAAAAGAAGCCCCAAGAACATTAACCATATCATTTTGAGGATGGGGTTCTTGAAAGCTTTCATATTCCAATTTTTGATGGTTTGATCGGGGTGGCCTTTGACTCTGTCTGATCGGTGAAAATGGTCGCCCCCTAATCCCAGACTGCTGAGGTAAAGGGGAATTTTTCCAGAAGGTGGTTCATATTCTCCTCTTCATTGTAGCATAGAGGACACTGCGTTGGACCCTCAAATCCCTTTTTTCTTAGATTTTCCCCTGTCAGAATTCTCCTCTAGATGACCATCTAGATGAAGGTGGCAATTTTTGGCTCATTACCCATATCTTTCTTCATATATCCTCCTGGATAGCCCCTCCATGATTCCTTATGTAATATGCCTCCTTTATGCTAAAGACTCCTCTGAGGGAGTACCCCCATCTCAACTTATCCTGGCCTTTGTGTCTTTGTATGCATCATTCGTGGAGCATGTCATGAATCTCCTTTGTTTCCTATATCGTTGGCAGGCATGCCCACCATTCTTCGCCTTGCCAGTCCTAGTAATCCTTGTTATCCGTCATCTCAAACCAATATTGGTGAACTTTTATCATTCCCTCTCTTATACATATTTTCCTTTCCATCTGCCACCTGGGGCTTTCTAATAGCTTAGGGATTTGGTGCCAAGAGTCATCCCAGATTTTTGTTGCATGCTTGTTTCTTATTTCCCATAAGCAATGGTCTTGGATGAGACTTTTGTTTCGTTGAGTAGACATCCAGATATGTGAGCCCGCTTTCTCTTCCCTTAATCAGATTAAGTCATTGTCGGATCTGTCTTGGGAATACTTAATGTGCCAAAATTTACCCCAAGGCTCATTCTTGTGGTGATCCGGGAGGATATTGGTGGCCACCCACCTATTCCACTTGGACCCCCACCATTGTTTCTTTCATTTTTCCAGTTTCCTTAATTGTAGCACAATTTACTATTTTTGGCAGTTTTCGGGTCCTAAACTTCTGGAGCTGTTTTGAGGCCCTAAACGACGTTTTTTCGGCATCGAATAGTTTAGCAAATGTGAGTTTGTTCTGGACTCAATATTTTACATTAATGGATGTATTACTTGAAGAGATATTTCTAACGATGTAACATGCACGTCAAACAGAGGTAGTATGCCAAAGTTACAACCCCGGGAAATTGATGTACCAAGTTACCCAACAGGGCTCACATTCTAGGGTTTCACCTCCTAGGGTTAGGTTTTTGGATGTGTAGGGTTTCCATTGTTTCTCAATAATATATAGGCCTTCGAGCCTCATTGTAATAGGGAGTTCAGAGACATGTAGCTGCCACATCTCTTCTCAGAGATAAGCTACCGACACTCTAGCTAGTTTATTTCCATTCTGTATGTAAACAAGTTTCAATTCTTTGATTAATGAAATGAAGTGTTATTTCTGCTGCATATTTGTTTCTATGGTTATTTGTGTATTCTGTTGCGTTTCTGCATAAATCCGGATCAATGGTATCAGAGCAATCTGCTCTTTCTCGATCTTTTTTTGCATGTCCCCAACGAGGGCGGGGTATAAAGAGTTAGGGCTCGATCTGGTTGAACCTTTGCAGATCAGCTTCACAAATCCCGACGGCCTCCCATGGGGGACGAAAAGAAAGGCGAGGGCGCAGAAGATCCTATCAAAATGTTGCTCGAGGAGGCCCTTGAAAAACAAAGGAACGTGATGATGGATAACTTCTCCCAAATCCTTCAATGACTTCCCACTGGCGGCACATCTGCATCTAGCAGCCACTCTGGAGGTGCAACCCCTTTTAAGGTACAAGTAAACTTTGACATTCCCATATTTGATGGACGAATAGATGCAGACACCGTAGATAGATGGTTTAATCTATTAGAAGGATATTTTTCGGTTCAAGACTTTTTCAACCGAGAAAAGATTACTTTTTCACTACTCAAAGCTGCCCCCCATGTCAAGGACTGGAGGGAAACCTACTATGAGAGAAAGGACGAGGAGGAACCCTCTCTATTCTCAGTCGTACCCACTTGGAATTCATTTCGAGATGCCATAAAGGGACAATATTATCCCGTGGGGAGCTATGAGGACACGTACATACAATGGACTACGCTGCGGCAGCAAAGAGATCAAGATGTGCATGAGATGATGAATCTATTCCATACCCTGCACATTAAGTTGGGTATCAAATATTCAGAGAAACATTTGGTGTTGAGTAGCGCAGTTGTCTGCACATATACATTCAGGAGGAAATGGAGTTCCTCGACATCTCCTCGCTTGGTACGGCATACCGATATGCTACCAAAATTGAGCAAAAATTCAAACAGAAAAAAGAGAGACTTTGGATCTGCGAATCAGAAGCAAGCGAAAGGTGCCCCCAAACCGCAGAACCAAGGACACAGCCAAGGCATGGCGACTCAAGACAACTTTCCAAAGCCACAAGCAAAGAACAACACTGCAAAGCCGAAGAAGGAAGTAGGAAAGTGGTGCAAGTTCCACAAGAGCTCCACTCACAACACCAGTGAGTGTCGGGCCAAGCAGTCACTAGTGGCCGAGATAAAGGCTTCCGAATCAGATGCATACTTTGACACTGAATCAGAACCCGAGAAGGGGAATGATAGAGGGAAGAAGATTATCGATGTAGAGCCCAATGCCACCATTGCCACCACAAATGTCCAAAAGGAAGAACCAGAAGATTCAGCGGAGGAGGAGCGTCTTTTCCACTCCCAGATGTGGGTAAAGGGTTCCCCACTACAGTTCATTGTCGACAGTGGGAGCCAAAAGAACCTCATTTTAGTAGAGGTCGTGAAGCGGTTGGGCTTGCCGACCACAGCACACCCGCAGTCGTACACCATCGGGTGGCTTCACCAAGGATGGGATCTCCGTGTCAGCCAGCAGTGTCACCTTCCCTACAGCATTAAGCCCTTCATCGATGAGGTATTATGTGATATTGCTCCTCTTGATGTTTGTGATGTATTATTGGGTCAACCATACTTATGGAACTT